>JAPZDW010000004.1:12275381-12288695 GCA_029814725.1 Acanthurus nigricauda
CAAACCAAGGCAATGGCAGCAGCAACCAAAATCATATACTCTGAGAGCGCCCAATGGTCTGACACTTCAATTTCCTCCCCAGCGGGAGATAGGGAGAACAGAGGTGGGCATTATAAAGACCACATCGCTGGGAAAGTTGGGGCCATTTTTTACCCAACACCGACTCTCTCCAATCCACAGACAAGACCATTTTCTCCTGGCGCCATGCCCTCGTACGCGCCACTCAAATTGGAAGCTTGTTTTCCCCTCGATAAATTACTGCACCCGCTCATTTGTCTTTGATGAGTGTTATATCGTGTTTCCTTTTCAACATGTTCTAGTCTGCAAGTTTGTGCATCTTGTGTGTGAAAGTGAGGAAGTGAATACACAAGTGTGCGCACTCCCTCCTGCCTAATCACCGGCTGATGTGTAATGGCTTTCCAGTCATATTGTTACCACAGACAGAGCTTCATTATTGTGCTACAGCAGACGTCTATCTCAAAATGACATCAGCTTACCAATTACAAGTCCCCGAGGCTAATTCGGCACTGTGCTGGGTCAGGCCGGGGTCTCCTGCTCGTTTCTGCTATACCTAAGCCACCGGAGCACTTCAGCAAGTAGCAAGGAAATAGCCCATTTGGTATATTACCGCATTTTTTTTTATGAGATGATTTCGTTCTCCTAACAAGGGTTCATTAGGACATTGAATTTGTGTCCATGTGTGCATGATCAGAGCAGCAGGATAAAGAAATGTGACTATATTGAAGCCTGTAGCGCTCTGTGTCTATTGTGCATGTGTGTTTGTATGTGTTAGGATTAAGAAGCTGGAACCAGTTCCAGTTGAGGAAACACTTCCAATATTTCCAGAGCTGATCGGATGAAAAAATGAGTTTTCCTTATTGATTCCAGATTTTAATTACTAGCCCCTTCTTATGAAATAAAGGTAGTGTTTCCTTTTTATGATGAAAAACTGTCTCAGTTGTCATTGGGATTGACTGTGAGGAGTCTTAGGGCAGCATAATGAGCAAATGTAACACAATAATGAATGCACTGTAGATGTTTGTATGCTTGCAGAGAGATTCCTGGTGGTCCTCTTTGCCCTTAACTTGTTTTAGTTATACAGAAAGTGTTGCTGCATTCTGTAGATGTGACCTGAATGTTTCTCCCTAACAAAGACCACACACCCGCCTCTTGTCACCCTTTCAAAAACTCTGTGCAGTTTCAAGAAACACAGGGCTGGAAACTGTTTAACATTATTTCTTACGACTAGCAATATGATGGCCTGAAACTAAAATAATACTTTTTGATACTTGTTATATCTAATTTAACAAATACACAGACATAATTTCACAAAATTAATTCCTCAAATGATATATGTGGTCTAGACAGAAGGAGCTGTGCAGGAAACGTATTCTAAACAAACTATAGTTTTCCTGTGTCCTTTTGGCCACATCCCGCTTACACTTTCATTACTGAAACTGTAAATATCCTTGTCTAATAAACACTAATACACAAAGTTTGAATTAAAAACAAAAGATACTATCAATTTATTGTCAATCAACGGCTCAAAACTTTATCTTCACTCTTTGGTCAGGGTTGTTTGGAGTGCAACGTCGACCAATATAAGCAAACAACCCCACATCTTTTATCATATTCTAAATTAACGGTTGTCTAATCTTGATTGGTGCTCAGATGTTTGTTACATCCCACTCTGTAACAAATGATACCCCATTTCTGTCAACATGGGACAGATTTCTTTTCAGCTTTGTGCACCTAGTAGCTAAAAGCAGAGGGAATTGTTCTCATATAGGTATCACGACATCAATTATGTGCAAATGGTTTTAATATCTCAAAAGCAACCAAGTTCAGATTAAGACTCCCTGCAAAATATGTGTCAGACAGTCACAACTAATATAGTGGGCACAACAAATTACCACCTCCTCAACAGGCAGCATCCCAGCAACCACCCTTGTAAAATGTCATTAAGTTACCAGGCAAGGAAACTTGTATTGTATTGTTAGGGAAGATAAAACATGTTTACAAAGTTTTTATTTTATACATTAATATATTATAAAATATACTTTTCTATAAAACAAGTCAACACAAAGACTTTAAATGATGTTTAAATGACCTAATTTTAGTTTTTACGTAAAACTATATTCCAAAAGTCACGAATGAATCCTCAGGTATTTTCAGCCTTTAGTTCATATCAAAATACTCTTCAAACCAGCAGCATTATAACATAAAATATTGTGATAAATATCAAAATTGATCAATATAGAAAAAAATATCCCTATCATATTGTGGTCTTATCACACAGTCTTGGACGGTGGATTTTATGATAATTTAAAAAAAAAAAAGAGTTTTAATGCAGGACACATCATTTGTTGGGAAAAGCAGATTGAGAAATAGCTTCTCAGGGCCTTCAAAATAGATGAGACTATATGTGTTTACCACATCATTCTTACCTGATCCTCCTCTCCTCCACCTTCTTCATCATACTTGAGAATGTTGTCTCTCACATCATCCTCTGGATCGATGAGGAGCTGCTTGGCCTGGCGCTCTTTATCACGACGCTTCATCCACACCACAAACAGCAGCACGAGAACTGACGGACAGACAGAGAGAGAGATCTCATATTACAAAACATAATAACTTACATATTTTCATACAAGAGTAATCGGATCCGCTGTTTTAGAGCCTGGATGCGGGCCTGATCAAGGCTATCTTTTTGGTAATCCTACAGTAATCTAGCGGTATCTCGGATAATGTTTAGCTGTCTTTATAATCCCTCGTTCGTGTGCTGTTTGAGAGAGGCAATGAGACACTCACTGAGGAGGATGATGATGCAGAGGAGGATGGCGATGATGGCACCGGTGCCCAGGCCGGCAGCCATGATGTGCTGCTGGTCAGTGCAGTCTCCGTTGATGTCGCACTGGCACACTTTAATCCGCAGATAGGAGGTGTTGGACATGGGCAAGTTGCCTGAGTCTGTGATTATGATCGGGATCTCGTAGATACCACTTTCAAGAAAGCCAATCTTCAGGCTCACCTGAGCATAGTCACCTGTGAGATGAGGAGGAGAAAATACAGAAAGAGTGATTGAATGATCCATGATTGCTAATTGTCAGTACAAATACATGTGAAGTAGTGAGACCAGAAAATAGGTTGATCAATGTGTTTGAATGTAAAATAAAATCTTTAACAGAATCCACCAGTTGGGATTAAATCAAACTTTGAATAGCTGTTTGTATTGACCTTGTTCACAATATGATTTTCACTCCTGTTACCACAGATGCACAACATAAATTTATACCTGGAAGTTGCATCAGTATATCTGATCCAAAACATGGTCAGGATTTAGATTTGAAGCTTATAAATCTACTGAAAACCTTTTTATAATGCTGCTTAGGCTAAATTCCCAGCAGCAATAATCCAAATGCCATTATCCTATTAAGATATATTCACTGCTTTACGACTCACACTGCCTAATAGCTAACAACAAAAAAAGGTTCTTCCACTCATGTTTTCAGTTCAAAATTGGCAAAAGAAATTAATGACTACTTGTTAGCGTTAATTATTATTTTTTCCTTCCTAGCTCTACCTGACCCCTCTGTTATTTACACATTTCTTAAGTGCTGCTCAGAAAAATCACTTATAAAGGTCTTGAGATTTAATTACCAAAGCAACAGAGAGCCAAACGCAATATATCCACTCCATACTGCTAGATTGTTTACTTAAAGATAAAGGCTCAACAGAGTCAATCACTTCTCTCTTTTTTCTAGTTACAAATAGAAGTGCGGGCAAAAAAGCTAAACCAATGCTGTGTATGAGTATAAAATATGGATGACACTCAGGTTTTGATGTGAAGTTGTGTTTATTATCTTTGTCGTACCACTGATTCTTGTGATGGTCCAGTTTCTTCTAACATCAGAGGGCCGGTAAGCTAACTCAAAAGCAAACGGCCCAGCGTTGGGGTTCAGGTCTCCATCAAGTGCAGTGATATTGATGGCATTTGGCTCCGGCTTTTCACAGATCTCTGCCTCCTGAGGGAACACCTTTGGAGCGTTGTCGTTGATATCCAGCAAATAAATCTGGAGAGTACCTGTGCCACTTGCTGGAGGTACACCTGCATGGGTTATACAATGAGCACAAACTCAGCACCTCCATATTAATGGAACAGGGGATATTTATTTTTTAAACAAATTTACATATGGATGGAAAAAAAATATACTGAAATACAATCTTCTATTTTACACTCATTATACAGTCAATAGAAAAAGTAAAATATGGACTTTATTCAGTGAGTCTCATGCTGTAAACAGCTATTTACTCAAGTGGGAGAAGACCCAACCAAACAGCATACTGATCTGAGAATCTAATCTCAAGTGAGGAGGTAGACAGAAAGAGAGAGATATCTGAACATTTGGGTAGTGTGTGTCTGTGTGTGTGTGTGTGTGTGTGTGAGCCTACAGAACGTCTTCATGACGAAGGACACGGGATGGGAATACTAAAGCAGACAAACAGAGCCCACTGTCGCTCCTCTCAGGGTCCTCTATGTATTCACTCAGCTAAGAGGCTTTTTTACCATTCAGGCCACGCTCAAAGGAGCTAGTCATCCAATCCTGACCCATTAATGCTGAGAAACCTCTTTATTGGGAGAGTTTTTAAGCCTATTGGCCTAAGCTATGCTCCGCAGAACAGGGTAAACCTGAACAGATGTAAATCCCACCAGTGCATGGAAGAGGTGAATACATCCACATGCTGGATGGTTCTAGGATTGCTAGCAAATTAACCTTCAACTAAGGTGGTCAGCTTTCCAGACGGGCCAAGTGCAGAGTACAAGGCTGACCTTCAAGCATTGAGGATGTATTAATGGCTGTAACTGAGATAGTTTTTTTGTTTTTTTTTCTTAAGATGCGGTGCATTTGTGTGCTGCCTATAGGTGAGACACATCATATAGGGAGCCAAAGTGATGCTAGGTGGAAGATTGACCTTTGAGAAGTAGGCTACACTAAACATCCACTAGGCTTCCTGTTGAAAACACAGCATTATCTCCTCTCAGATGCTCTGACAATAATGGCCTGGAATACAGTGCTTGCGTGCTTGCCTGGCTAAAACACCTCGACCAGCAAGGTATTTTTGGCAACTGCAGTGCTACTTGAACAGTTACATACCGTTGTCAGAAGCCAGGAACGTCGCATTGTACAAACTGTTCTTCACAAAGGGCGACTCTCTGTCCAAAATGGCAGTTGTTGTGATGCGACCGTTGTTTGGGTCAATCTTTAGCCAGTTGGCTGGGTCTGAGAGTTTGGAGTATCTGAGGGAAGGGGGAAAAAAAAGAGGTTTACACACGATTAATAGCCCTTACCATTCACTGGAAGCTTTATTCAAACTCAGGAGTTATCTGCAAGTTCTTCCTTAGAAGTATTGTGAAAGTTTATAAAGGTTCAATTTAGTATTCTGCAGAAGGAAATCATGTTGGTGAATACAGTCCCCACTTGCAGTTTGGCATCTCTTTCTTCTAAAGCTGTGTTTTTTTTTTTTTATTTGTTTACACAGAATAAATATTTTAGACGTCATGCATTTTACATAATTATTCCAACTTTAGAGAGCTGCCTCACAGGGGAGACCAAACTGCCTCGTTGTTATCAGTAGCTCAAACTAATTTGTAGGACAAACCGTGGAATTACAAAGCTAGCTTATTTCACATGGACTGTTTTCAGGCAGATAAACTCTTCCACGGCCAAACAGCTGTGAGGCAAGCCGTCTGATGATGAAAAGGAAAAAAATAAGGCTTCTTTTACAAGAACGAGATGGAGACATGCTGGCTGCAAAGTGTTATTTGAGCAGGAATGATGCACAATGTAGCCAGGATGACAAATCATCTTGCCAGTGGTTCTTGAGGTTTTCTGGCATGCCCCCCCTTCAGAGGCAGAAACCCCCCCACATTTTTTGTTAATCATTAACAATGGCAGGGGAGGCAAGTAATGAAAATGTGCCTGTGTTTAATTTTAAACCTCCTAGCATCCTTACTGCTGTTGTTGCTAATAATTCGAGCTAAATCTGTAATAAACCTGTGAATTATTCATCTGGCAAGATATTCTTGGAAATAAAGAAAACTGCAAGGCTGGAGAAATTTATTCAGTGTTCCACATCTGTCAACTGGACTTCATTTATAGGTGTGTAATGTTGAAGAAAGACAGCACTGCACATCTTTTTTCCTCCGTTCTTCTTTTTACTATAAGATCTACCTGATTGTTTGCGGCATGAAGCGATCGGGGTCCTGGGCAGTAAATGTGGTCAGTGTTGACTTGGGCAACATTCCCTCCTCCAGTTTAATGAGTTTGGGGTTGGGCTCGAAGTAGGGACTTTCGTTGACATCTATCACTCTAATGGAGACGGTTGCTGTTGACTGACGTGGAGAGTGGATGCCTCTGGCCAGAGGAACCTCATTCTTCGCTTCCACTGTCAGCACGTAAGTCCTACTGATTTCATAGTCAATAGGCTGGAAAACAGCAAGATAGAGTATACAGACGGTGAGTCACCCACCAATATGCAGAATGAATAAACAAAAGAAAAATCAAATTACAGTTCTGGTAATCTGAGACTGGTGAGAAAGCAACTAAAAGAATTAAAGCTTTTTCTCCCTCTTGTCTGAAAAACCTCATTGTTGAAGCTCACAATAGGCAGGGAGATGGGATAAAGAGACTGTATCCTTTTGTGGTCAACTGAAATATATATAACAGCATTAAAAGCCCGCATAAAAGCTGTGCAACCAACCATTATCATTCGAAATGTGTTCAGAATTTTAAAATGATGTTTTTATTATGTATTATGAATTGGCGCATACTTCCAGTAGAGAATTTGCTAGTATTAGTACTAATTACTGTCAGTAAATTAATTGAAATATACATTAAAAAAAACTATTGATCTTTAATGTGGTCAGTTCAAGTCACTTGCTTTGCAATGAAAGCCTCAATTCTTCATGCAGCTGAACTGGACGGTTGGATTATTACTAGAGATCAATATTAAATTTAAACAGAGTAAGAGGTTTTTACTGCTAGTGGTCTCTCAATCAAAGTGATGAAAATAAAAGATGTAGTTTGAGCACACTGTGAACTAGAGTGGAATCATCGTCGGTGTTTCACCGTTTCTAATGGAAATCTAGCTGACTGACTCAGTTGGAAATGCTCACAGATGAAGTAATGCATTTAAGTTTCATCCACATTATGTTTTATCACTTTTGCAGACTTCCTTCCTCACTTTCTGACTGGCGTTTTAACAGCAAGTTAAAGCAGCAGGCGACAAAATGAAACTCACTGTTACCTTGTGTATCAGCAAAGACACTGTTTGAAACATTTAGAGTAGCTGAAGTACACAACTCAAAAAAATGAATAGATGATTTTAGACATCTGCATGAGGAAATTTTACATGTTACATGCTTAAGATATCTTAACTTGAATCTGGTCTTGCAAAGCCAGCCCCTTTTCCAAAGCTCTGTGTAAGCACTGATGAGAGAGACCTGGCTACTTTTTCTTACATTTTCTAAACAAATCACAATTAGTGATTCAATCAGTTGGAGTGACAGAGCCTTGCACAATAGTTACGCACAGACAGCAACATGGGAGGAGAATCCTGTCTGAAATAACTGGCCAATGGCAGGCTTATGCCTAGTCTAAATTGCTTAACTCAGACTACTTTAATCAAAGCTAGCGCACATTATAAACATAGTATCATGATATTCTAACTACAAGATATTAATATTAAAAAAATAATGTTAAATTAATATCAATCTTAAATGAAATGCTATCCCTAAACCTGCCAGTGCAACATATGTACATCAGCTATGCATCCGCAAGGGATTTCAGGCGTGGAGTTTGAAGAGGAGGCCTTACCTTGACGACCGTCACCAGGCCCTCGTTAGTGGTCGGATCAGTGGGTACAGAGAACCTGCCTGTAGGGTCGCCCCCGGTGACTTTGTAGACAGCATTCCAGGCGGGCGTGTTGGGCTTGTCCTTGTCAGTCACCGTCAGGTTGGCCACAATGACATTCACACGGTTTTCAGGCACCTCGCCGAAAAACTGCATGAATAAACCATGAACATACAGAGCAGCGAGCTGTTAGTGATACTGCTGTGGCAGCAGAAAATACACCGAGCACTGCCTCACACAGCACAGCAGGACCAATCCTGGGTAAATAGACATCTAAGGTAACTTATCATGCCGTCATGGTCATCTCATTCCCTGTCCTCCCCTGATAGCACAACGGTAGCATTACAAATTTCAGTGATTCACGAGCACAGTAAGTGCCTCTTTCACTCAGGCAGACACCCCTGTAGTTGCATGTGTCAACATTTGGAAGGGGATATAACACTTTACGCATGGCTGGCTACTTGTATATCTGTATGGCTTTGGAAGCGCTGGGCAAGCAGAACTAGGTAAGTGAGCAGAACTGACGGTTGAGTGCATATATACCCACGACGGGGTGAATTGGGGGTCCTTGTGGTGCTTTCCTTTCACAAAGATTGCTGTGTTGATGTCTCAGATATGAGTCTGTTTCTTACCGTCTCAGCAGTGAACTCTGGCGGATTGTAATTAATGTCAGTGACTCTGATGACAGCGGTGGCTGTGTTGGAGAGGCCGTACATGGGGTTGCCCTCCATGTCAGTGGCCTGGATGATCAGCGTGTACTGAGGCACTTTCTGGAGGAAAAGGGAAGAGAAGCAATAGCGGGTTTACAGCTCTGTTCTATGATCTTTGAGCAATAAAAATCATTTCTGTCACCATGTTTGGAGAAAGAGGATTTGCTCGCTAAATTGCCAGTTTATTATGTTACCTGCACAATATAATACAATAACGCAGTAATAATTGCTGATAATTAATCTCATTTATCCTTTCAATTACATCACATGGTGATGTTGTCTTGGACTCCATTGTAATGAAAGATGCATTTAATATTGTGTCTCCCTCAGGTCTAAATAAACTGCAGTTCAACACAACATTGCCACGAACTACAGGTGCCACAATGACCATTAAGTTGAATCCACCCCTCTTTGACAAATTTTTTAGCAAAAACTGAACATATTAAATTTCATAAAAACAGGTCTTCTTTCAGAAATATTGCTTTGATTGAAAAAGACTTCACAAGAGTCTCCAAAAAGCTGCTAACTCAGTGAATTACCGTGGTAATGTGTTTGCCTAAACTGAAACAAATTTGTACTGGCTAGCTTCTTAATTATGATGATTGATGGCGGCTTTTTATATAATTATGATTTATTCTCTCTTGGGGACACAAGTTTTCATGTGCATGTGTGAAACTTGCACTTCTGCTACATACACCATCATGGAGCTAACAAATGACTCTTTTCACATTAAAAGCCACTCAGGTGACGGACCAGTTGCTAGGTAATGAGAGTCGGGCAAATTACTTTCATGGTGGCAACTGTCGGACATAAAACTGTGGCCCCAGGGCGGAAGTGATTGAGCAGCCACCAAGCCAGATTGCCCTCACTAGAATTGCACCAACTGGCTCCAGCTTTTTATATTATTTTATTTATTTTCCCAAACAGCCATGAGATCCAATTAGATGACAGAGTGGCAGCATTTATAGCACAGGAAATAGAGAGGAAGAAAATGCGAGCAAAGCCTCTGCTTTAGGGAAAGAAAGGAAGACATAGAAGGCGAGAATGAGGGAAGGGACACATTTAGCTGCTCACTGATGCACGCTCCCTCCTTGTAAGAGTAAATAAGTGTGAAAGAGCTAAGTCCATATCTGCTTTCTCATTTAGTTGGTAATCAGCAAAATTCACTTTGGCTCATTAGTTCTCAGACAGTCTGGATATTAGCAAATATACTCAAGCTGTGTTTTGTCATCATATTTAAAAGAATGCACAGCCCATTTATATAAACATGTGTGGTGGATTTGTCGCTGTGCGTCTAAAACAAGCGGCAAATGCAAGATGAAAATTCATTTGCATAATGGATGGCCTTGCTAATGAAAGTCTCACTTACATGTCGATCAAGTCATTCTAAGTCTACATTCACCAACACTAAATGGGAAGTGGAATGGCAAAAGGCACATTAAGGTGCATGAAATCAAAGGAAAGGAAGCTTAGTTATAAACCAATACATGAGAAAGTAAAGAGAAATAAAAAAACAAGTGAAAGGCTTTAGAGGAAGAGCGAAAGCAGACACCTCTCTGTCCAGGCCTGCTGCCACCGTAATGATGCCTCCGGTTTTATTGTTGATGGTGAACATATTGGAAGTCGGACTCTCGGGGTTCTGAGACAGGATCTTGTAACGCAGCATTCCATTAGCTGTTTTGGGGTCATCTTTGTCAACAGATGTTACTGTCATGACAAATGTTCCTATGGGAGAGAAATACAAAGACAAGATGTGAATACTTTTATCCTGTCTTTTTATTTATTCATTCATCAGCAGTCAAAGACAGAAACCGAGTAGAAAATAATATATTAAACACTACTAGACTTATAGCTTTGTTATATAGACATCCAATGTTCTTCTTGTGATCCTAAAATAACAGCCTATACTTTAATACAGCTGAAGCAAAGTTAACAAAGTGGCCACCCCAGGAATACCATCAATGCTGTTTGATTTGCAAACATCACAGCAGCCTGTGAAGCCTGTGCTAAGGCTACAGTCAATCGTTGCTCATACAGTGTGAAGCTGCACTTGGCTTCTCGCGGTATATTACCTGGTTTGGAGCCCTCTGGAACGGTGCCGTTCCAGATCTGATGAGTGAACTCGGGTCTGTTGTCGTTCATGTCGATCACATTGATCACGATGTCGATGGGGTTTTCTACCTGGTTGCCGTTCAGGTCCACCGCGTGAGCTCTCAGCTGGAGGAAACACAAACACATCTGGACTGTGGGACTGTTCAGCTGTGATGATTCTCCACAGTTTAAACAATTTACTGAGACACACACACACTCCGTGTCACACACCGTCTGCTGTAATAATTAACCTTATCATCAGTGGGAACGTTTTACTGTATGCAGAAGAACAAACAGAAAATCCTTTTTTATTCAGACCAGCGTGACCATGAGAAGAATTCCATCTAGACAAAGCACATGTTTTTTCCCACAATTTGCATGTTCAGGGCAAAAGGGAAGGAGATGATAAGATTCAGTTGAGATACCTGCCAGAGTCGAGAAAAACACAAGCCTTTTCATAGCGTTTTTATAGTCGTCTCATGAACAGATGCACTCTGATTTTATTCAGTACCGTTGCCTACACTGGGTCAGCACAGGTTCACTACTGTTTTACAAAAACAACTCGAGTCTGCTGCATTTTTTTGCACTTCAAGCGCATCTCTAACAACAAGCTTGGTGCCTTGCACATGATTTCAACTCAATGACACGCCTATATTTTGATCCCACCAATTCATGCTCTTGAATAAATATATATCTATTGAAAATCTAGAGCCAATAAACAGTAGACATAATATGCCCGAGCACTTCATACCTTTCAGTCTAGTTCAAGTGTAAATAAATAACTGAATTATATTGCACGTTACTGTGTCAAGTGTATACAGTTTACAGTTCACTTACAGCATAATCTGAATCAGTATGAACATCAGTGAAGGATTTTTTCTTGTGAAAGACTTTCCTGACCTTCGAAGATCCCATAAATAAATGGATGTGCTGAATTATACAAGCTTGCTTAATGTCTACCAGTTTTTGTTGAAGCACATGAATGGGCATTTAAAAACGGAGCTATATAATTTAAAGATAATTGAAATATAATGAGAGAACCAGTGATGAATAAAGCAGCTCTAAAAGAGCTGAAGGTTACCATAATGTTTCTAACACCCGCTCAATTCACTCAAAAACATCACGTTAAATCCTTTAAATTCTCAGACGGATAAGCCAGATTTCCTGGTAGAACTCAGTCTTCATTGAGTCTGAGAAGAACATTTAGGCTACGCATGACTTGTTGAGCGCATACCGACCACTAGTGTACAAACCCATCAGACGGAACACGTTTCCCTATGATGTGGTAGGCTAGAAACACCATTCGCAAATTATAGAAGTATCATCCAACAGTATTTTTGAACTACTGTTGCTGACTTACGTGAAAGCTGGGGATGTGTTCTCTATCCAGGGGCTTGTTGACAGAGAGCTCTCCAGAGATGGGGTTGATGATGAAGATGCCGGTGGGGGGCTGGTCAGCTCCAGGGCCTGTCACACTGTATCTGAGGGAACGATTTTTGTCGTGGTCCGAGCGAATCTGTGGGTGTAAAGATTCGTTAATAAAAGCCTCAAAACAATGCTTACTATATCCTGACTGATACTGGATTTCTGTGGAGGTTAAATTTCCTTTTTTACATTGACAAATAATATTTTTGTCAATCCCTTAAATTTGGTCAGCTGTAAACTGAGGATTTGTGTTTATGATTTTTACTTAGTGGCTGAGATCTACATGTATACTGTGCTAGCTAATATAAAGCTAATATTAGCTGCTATACTGGCCCACTTTATCAGTTTGTCTTATATCAACATGAACGGTTTTTGCCAGCAAAAATAAAAAATTTATCAACAAGAGCCACCACTAATGTCTTTTGATCTTCTTTGACTGCCAGCCAAACCAAAAACTATTAAATTGCTCGATAATTAGAAACATTATTAATTAAAATTGCTGTACAAATTCCAGTATAGTAGGTAAAACTGAGCACAAAGAGTGAGTCTGTCTGTCTGTATTATTGGAGTTCTCTCTTGGCTCTGCTGTCTATTCTGTTTGCCGTGTAAGCTGAGACCCTCTGTGCCCACACCCTGGATCCAAGCTGAGCACACAGAGTATTTCCTCATACTGATATCATCCCGTAAAGCCCAGACACATCCCTTCTAATATGGCTGGATTAAATATAATACATACAAATAGCATGTTCAGGACTTAACACTCAGAAAGGAAGTCGGCTGAATGTGCTGAAAAAGGATCTACTTCTTAGCTGTCCTGAGTATTGCTTGTCCTCTGTCAGCCACCCACACTCAGCCCTGACCAGAGAATTGATGCAAATGAATTAGGCTGTGTTTGTCCTTGAGCCAAGATAAAAGGAGTGTAATATCTCAACAGTCAGCCGAGGAACAATTGCAACGGTGAGCAGTTCTGATCTCTCTGTGCCTCTAAATAATGCCAGGTTACAATGATACTGACTGCCCCCTGAAACAAAAGATAAATAATACAGCAAGAAGAAAAAAAAAGAGCCTTGACCTTTATCAAAGTGCTGTAAATATGAAGCATTTTGTTGAAGGCATAAGTCTCATATCTGTGACCCTCTCAGTTGAAGCTCAGGGCAACAAGGACATACAAGGTT
>JAPZDW010000004.1:12332777-12345359 GCA_029814725.1 Acanthurus nigricauda
TTGACCACGGTGAGGCAAAAAAAAAACCGTCCCTCTACGACAAATGCAGTAGCAGCAGCAGTAGCGGCGGCGGCGGCGGCAGCATGTAGCAGCCTCCTCCTCTATCTATCCAGTCAGAAGTGAGTGACAGCAGTGCCTGGTACTGAGGCTGCTGCTCCCTCCCATCCAGTCCGACACAAAAACAAAAAGAGCTCAAGCCACTAGTCTATAAACCGCCCATCTCACTGTCTCTCCCTACTGGTCACACAGCCAATTTCACCTCCGGGATGGGAGCGGGGTCCCTTATGTTAACAGTCATCCCGAATGACAAGAGTGTTTAATATTCACACATGTTGGTACGGTGTTCATTTGCAGCGTGTGGTAGCCACTGCCGCGTTTAGGATGTTTGTGTCTTTCATTTAAAATAGTCCGATCTTTTGCATAAGAGATTGCCATTGCGCGAAAATACTCCGTTAAACGTGAATACTGTTCTGAAAATGTTAAAAGTGTAAAAAGTGACACCGAAATATACATAAAACACAATTTATTTTGTGTTTTTTTTTCAGTCACTGGATTATAAACTGCATGCATTTTGTTTGAGCATCACTTTAATGTTGCAGAGCTGGCTGTTGTTTGGCTGATTTCAGCCTTTTTATATAATACTGCCTAATTTACATTATGTTTTACAGCAATCACAATTGATTAGCTGAGTAAATTTTGTATGATAATCTTAATCTGCTGACTAAAAATGTTAAAAATATGTAAAATGCACAATGTTTCCCTCTAACATTGAGTCGGGTGAAAAGATAAAGTAGCACAAATATATCAAAAAATACTTAAGTAAAGTACAATTTTGTAGATACACTTCACTTGTATTTGTCTATTATTTGTTAAGTATTTAAAATGTGGTATGTGCTTTGTAATCATGTTTGATCCTTATTGTGCTTGATATATATAATGTAATCATTTGTTCCTATCAAGTTTGATTATTCTAAATGTTTTAAATGTAACCTTTATTCCAATGAACCCTGGAGCTTACCATGAAACGATAAACGCAAAAGAAGGCATCATGAGACATGTAGGACAATAGAGGGTCTGTTGGGAGTTTAACATTACAAGAAAAGTATTACATTTGGATAGGTCACAAAGTAAATAAATGGGTTGTTTTCAAGGAGGCACCATGAGGTTTTCAAGCCAGTTTTGTGGCGGCCCAAACCAGTAGTTCTTAAGGTGAGTTTATGTGATATAATTTTACCAGACTTTAACAACCAGATGTTTCAATCCAAAACATACCTAATCTGATCCCTTCAGTGCCTAACCCTGACCAGACCTCAACCACAAAAATGTTAAGTTTCAAATTAAAAATATTAGGAAATATAATGTTTAGATGTGAATCGAAAAAAAGAGTAAAATTTCAAAATGTTTGTGCACAAATGAAAAATGCAAATATTAATTCTGTCAACTAAGGTCATACTTCTGTCCAGTCTTTCTTCATTATACAGATGCATAATGTGGATTTCATACAGATTCAGCACTAAACATGGTAACCTCCGTAGCTTCTTCTGTTCCTCTGGCTTTCCCGTCTCTTAAATCTTAAATTTAACCTATGTGATTTCTGGGTTCACACACATGGACGTCAGAGTACAGTCAGGATGGAAAGAGGAACTTCTGTTTCTGATGACTTAGCTAAACTCTCAGCAACCTAACTTTTACTTCTCCTTCCACACAGCAATTTAAGGAGAAAGTCTCTCAGTTTTACTAATGTTTCCTCTTTTTAACCCTAAAATACACTGCCTGGCCAAAAAAAAAAGTCGCCACCTGGATTTAACTAAGCAAACAGGTAAGAGCCTTCTATTAGATAATTACTGCATGGGCGATTATCTTTCAGCTGGCAACAAGCTATTTAACCCCAACTGATGCAATGAGTAGCTTCTCATTTCTTAAACAACCATGTCGAAAGACAAATCCTGTGGTCTGGAAAAGATGTTAGTCTGTTTGAGAAGGGTCAAATCATTGGCATGCATCAAGCAGAAGTGAAAGGAAGAGCATTTCCACACGCACAATGCAAAGGGAACTTAAGGGATTAGGACTGAACAGCTGTGTAGCCCTAAGAAAACCACTAATCAGTGAGGCTAATCGGAAAAAAAGGCTTCAATTTGCTAGGGAGCATAAAGATTGGACTCTGGAGCAATGGAAGAAGGTCATGTGGTCTAATAAGTCCAGATTTACTCTGTTCCAGAGTGATGGGCGCATCAGGGTAAGAAGAGAGGCAGATGAAGTGATGGACCCATCATGCCTAGTGCCTACTGTACAAGCCTGTGGGGGCAGTGCTATGATCTGGGGTTGCTGCAGTTGGTCAGGCCCAGGTTCAGCAACATTATGCAGCAAAGAATGAGGTCAGCTGACTACCTGAATATACTGAATGACCAGGTTATTCCATCAATAGATTTTTTCTTCCCTGATGGCACCGGCATATTCCAAAATGACAATGCCAGGATTCATCAGGCTCAACTTGTGAAAGAGTGGTTCAGGGAGCATGAGACATCATTTTCACACATGGATTGGCCACCACAGAGTCCAGACCTTAACCCCATTGAGAATCTTTAGGATGTGCTGGAGAAAGCTTTGCGCAGTGGTCCAACTCTCCCATCATCAATACAAGATCTTGGTGAAAAATTAATGCACCACTGGATGAAAATAAATCTTGTGACATTGTAGAAGCTTATGGAAACAATACCACAGCAAATGCATGCCGTAATCAAAGCTAAAGGCAATATTAGAGTGTGTGACCTTTTTTTTTAGGTGGCGACTTTTATTTTGGCTAGGCAGTGTACACTGTAAGACCGAACAGTCAAAGCTGGTCAAAAAAGATGAGATGCATTAACTCATAATTTAAAAACCAACCATTTCAACACAAACGGGCTGAGTCATTTAAACAAATTTCCAGTTTTAAGTTTACAGTCATTTACAACTTTGATGATTGTGATGCATTGTACTCAAATCATCTGACAGCAACTCTTAAACTACGTGATGACGTCACGTACGTCCGTACGTGATTCGACGTGCCTGTCCGACAAACTGGAAGTTTGTCCGCCATTACTGTCACTCGCACTTGCAGAACATGCTAACTGCCAGACCTGACGGACTTCACCCGCCGTTCTTTTGTGCCACGGTGCTGACAGTGCTGACTGCCATTATTCTTATGTTTTCCTTGGTCGTCCTGCTCTGGTGAGTAATTTCTTGGTTTGCATTTCAGAATTTGCGTTGAATTACTTTGTTTTAAATGCATTTTTCTCAGCTCAAACTTAGTTTTAGCACTTGAAAACGTGTTTGTTAACGTTAAATTAATACTCCGACGATTTGGGAGTTATGCCCTTTCGCTGTCTTTTTCATAGAGTCAATAGTGGCTGGCTGCAAGCGGTTAGCATTTCGGCGGAATTTAGCTTAGCCTAGCTTAGCGAAAAAACTGGTCGAAAGGAGTCAGTAGTGCTGAGCAACAGGTACACAGTAGACGTATCCGGTGTGTGCCTCCGTGTATCAAACTTCTTCCAAAACTACTGAAAACGATTTTTTTTTTAAATTAATGTTCAAAATGTTTAATTTCATTTCATTCATTTCATTTAGCATGTTTCAGTAACTTAAATTTAATGGTTCGCATCAAAGTTTTACCTAATTTTAATGCTATAACGTTGTTCCATGTGTATTGTGCTTATGTTAGGTAAGCTAATAATAAAATTAAAGCCTGTATTTTTTGTGTGAATAAAACCCATCGTGGTCACGGCCAAGGTCCAGTGTCCACGGTCTGTGCGCAGTAACCTGACTTCCAAAGAGTAGAAGAGTGAAAACTGAAAATCAGTAAAGTGCTAAAGAAATCAAATCTTAGATCTTTATTTACTTGCTATAGGCTTTTATACATTTTACGGTTAGTGGTGTAAGGACTGTTTTGAAGATATGTATTAGCTGTGGATAATTAAAGAGTTTTACTTAGAGTTTAAAAGTATTAAGTAGCCTGTTTAAACATTTGCACAATTATACCCAGCAAAGCCTTTATGCAAGCAAGGTATCAGTAAGATATACATTAACTACCTGCTGACTGTTAATTCTATGTTGCTCCTCACCTTTTAACGCTTCAACATGCAAGTAAACCCTACAGAACAAAGAAATAGAAAATAAATATCTTAATTGTTTGAGGACCCCCTCCCTGAACAGTTTTTTAGGGTGTCCTTGGATTTTGTGTATTACAGTTTGACACAACACTGTATTTCATGCAATGCCTGTAATGTTAAGTAACTAATAAATGTTCAATGCTATTGATATAAAAATATTTTATTACATTATAAAGGTTGCAGCCAGTCTAACTTTTAATTCTCTCTTTCTCCTGTCTCTCTCTCTCTCTCTCTCTCTCTCTCTGCAGGCTGAAACTGAAGCAACAGGGCCTTCAATCTGGTATGTCTACTGAACATAATATCATGTAAAACTTTGTCCTGATTTTTGGTTTTGGTTTTGCCATGGCTTGGAGGTGCAAACTTTGTGCTACTGTCTTTGATAAAAGGACACAGTTGCTTGAACACTATCGTTTGCATCATAGCAATTTCTCCTCAGTCAGTCCATTGCCTTGTCTCTATGATGACTGTGTCTGCACATTTTATTCATTAAATGCATTGAAAACTCACTTAAGCCGGTTACATACTCAGACAGGAATGCAAAGTGACAGTCTGGTAGGATGTGTGTCATTTGTCTGTGCTGTGTGTAAAATCAAACAACCTTTTAATGACAAAACTCTTCTCAGTCATTTAAGGACACATTTAAAACAGAATGAGATGGTGGATTGTCCATTCAAAAATTGTCACTACCGTACCAATGTGTATTCCTCATTCAATGCTCACAAAAGTAGGACTCATCCAGACTGTGAAGTCTCAGCTTTTAAAACTGAGATTGTCTTGACAGAAACTGACTGCCAACCAGTTCAGAGACAAGATGAATCTGATGAAGCTGGTCCCTCTTTTCTTGAGCTGGATGCTCCAGAGTGTAATCCTCCTGAGTCTGAATTTGACAGTGGTGAATTGCAAGCTCAACTGAGAAACAACTTGGCTTCTCTGTTCTTGAAAATGCACAGTGTTCTGCATGTATCAGAGATGGCGATACAAGACATAGTTGAAAATTTGGCACAAATATTCACATTGTCCAAACCCCTTGTGAGAGACTCAATCATCAAGGTTTTAGGAGAGCATAGTCAGTCTGTAAATGATTCTCTTCTTAATTAAATTGTGGAAGCCGTCATGAAAAGTAATGTTTTTGTCAGCACTACTGCTGAGGGTGCAGAGTTGTCCACTGCTAAGCGGAGGAAAGCATTTGTAAGGAGTAACTACCCTCTGGTAATGCCAGTACAGTATGCTGTGGATTCCACTGGGCACACAGCAGTGTATGTTCCAGTACTACAGATGCTTCAAACAATGTTTAAAAATACAGATCTTCTTGACAAGATTCAAGAAGCTAAACCATCACCACCTGGAATGTACATGTCTCATGAAGATGGGACATATTTCAAAGAAAATCCATTGTTGTCAGCAACAGGAGAGTTGAAGTTGTCACTGATTTTGTATGTGGATGACATTGAGCTAGCTAATCCTTTAGGCACCGCTAGAAAGATCCACAAGCTTTGTGCAGTATACTGGTTGCTAGCCAATATACCCAGTATGTATCGTTCCAGCCTTCATGTCATACAGCTAGCTCTGCTGTGCAAAGTACCTGATTTGCAGAGTTGCGGTTATGAAAGTGTCCTTTCACCTTTGTTGAAAGATTTGAGAACTCTTGAGCAGGATGGCATCTTTATTGAACCTGTCGGCCAATGTGTAAAAGGCACTGTCATGTGTGTTGCAGCTGATAATTTGGCTGCTCATGGTCTTGCAGGCTTTGTACAGTGCTTCAGAGGAGATTACATCTGCAGATTTTGTGTCTGTACTGCAGCTCAGATACAGTCCAAACATGTTTCCGAAGGAGAGTTTTCCATGAGAACAAGGACCTGCCATGATATTCATGTACAGAAAGTTGTGCAAGGAGAAAATGCATCTCATTGTGGTGTTAAGGGTGAGTGCGCTCTCAGTAAGACATTGCAGCATTTTCATCCAATTTCTGGTTTCCCGCCTGATATACTTCACGATCTTTTTGAGGGTATTGTGCCAGTGGAGTTGGCCTTGTGCATCAGTGAGATGATTCGTCTGAAGTACTTCACACTTGAATATCTAAACACAAAGATTCGCACATTTCCATATCAGCACTCTGATAGGCTTGACAAACCACAACCAATCCCAAAATCTTTTGCTGCCAAATTAAGCATTGGCGGCAATGGGCACGAAAATTCCACTCTGCTGAGGTTATTGCCTCTTATGGTAGGAAGTAAAGTTCCAGAAGGAGATGAAACATGGGCCATACTGATGGACCTGAAAGACATTGTGCAGCTGGTGTTGTCCCCATCTTTCACAGAGGAATACATCCAGTACATGCAGGCTAAAATAAGTGATCACAGACAGGGTCTTCAAGCAGTGTTTCCAGGCTTTAAGCTCAGACCCAAACATCATTACATTGAGCATTACCCAGAACTGACAAAGCGTTTTGGGCCACTTGTTAACCTGTGGACCATGAGGTTTGAGGGAAAACATCGCTTTTTCAAGAGGGTGATACACGACACACAGAATTTCAAGAATGTCTTGAAAACTCTTGCAACCAGGCATCAGCATATGATGGCATATCACCTCAATTCGCCATCTTTTTTCAGACCCCACACACAAGCCTCAAGTGTCACCTCGGTCCAAGTCGAAACACTGCCACAAGTGGCCAAAGACTTCATACAGACAAAGACAGACAGCCAAACTGTATACAGTACATCAAAGGTCTCCATAAATGGCACCGAGTTTGCAAAAGGAATGTTTGTTTCTGCAGGCCAGACTGGAGTACTTCCAAAATTCAGCAGAATTGAACATGTACTGCTTGTGAACAACTCTGTGTCTTTTCTTTGCAGGGACTACGAGTGCTGGTACATTGAACATTTAAGATCATTTGAGCTGACATCTACAGGCAACTTCCTTGTGCATCAGCTGTCAGACTTGAATGACACAGTAAGCCTCACAGCATACATTCTTGATGGACATTTGATGTTGACACAAAAAAGATTTATTTTGATCAGAGACTTGAAGCATTAAAATGTATTTAGAAGCAGGCACCTGCACTGTACCATAGTGCTGGGCAATAGGGGCAAAATCAAACATCAAGATATTTTGACCAAATACCCCTATTAATATTTCATCAATATCGTAGGGATGATTGTTTGTGCTTTCACAAAATATTTACACAATGAGTTTTGATTAATAATTATCAGTAATGAAAATATAATAGAACAGCCAGATCAGTATGGTAAGTTAAAAAAATAAAATTACTTTATTGTAATGCAGACTTTAAAACCAGGAAATGACAAAACTTATGCCATATCACCAGATGATCTAGTCCCATATCATTATATCCTTACATTGCCCAGCTCTATTATACAGTCCCTTGAAACAGTGCCCTCTGCTTAAAATAATGACTTGCACCAATCATAAACAATGATTTGTATTGAAAAATAAAATATGAAGAAAATTGTTGGCAATTATTTTCAGCCAAATTGTTATCATTAATGAATTCTCTCTCTCTTTTCCTTCTTAATGATAGGAAATGGCAGCTCAAAACTTCCTTCTTCATGTCCATACCTACCCAGACATTGTCAGAAAGATGACATTCAGTTCACGTCCAGAATCTGTGGATGAGCTAAAAATTATGATGAAAGAAAAATTTAGGCTAGACGGTGACTTTAGCCTAGCATACCAAGATCCAGATTTTGATGGGCAGTTATGTTCACTTGTAGACATTGAAGAACTTCCGCAGAAAGCTGTACTGAAAGTGATCAGGTCTGAGAGTGATGCCAGTTCAGTAGCATCAGATGACACAATAATATTGCCTCATGCTATGACTTCAGCCAGGGCTGAAAGATGGCCTGATGTTTTTCCAGTGCCGACTTTTTCTCATGACGTAGAATTATTACTTGGTGAGGGAAATGCTACTTATGAGCGAACAGGGAAAACGCTTAGGTTATCTAAGGGACAAAAGCATGATATTCTCGAGAGCCTTGCTAACAAAATGCATAGCTTCACAGCATACCCTGAGGATAAGCAGTTGTCAGTGGTAGCAGAAGCACTTGTCACCAAGCATCCCTGTCTTAAAGAGCCAGGATCTCAGACAGGATGGTATGGTTAGAAAAATAGTTTGAAGTTTAAAATGGGAAACTACCGCAGTAAGTTGAGTCGTGCAGGGATTTTTGAGGTAGCTGTAAATTCTGGGAAGAGGAGCAGAAACAACCCAGACAGACAAGCTCCCCATGCTAACATCAAAAGACCAAAGAGGGCAGAGGTGAATTTCCTTCCTAATTTCCCAAGAGGTGAAGATGCTGCAAGCCTTGAACAATTGAGACTCCAAATCGTAGATGAAGTGAAAATGAGTGACAAGAACCTTCTCCTGATTGGAAAGTTGATGCAGACCACCTTTGCCCTGCGGCGCAAAGAGGTCATCGATGATGAGCCACCTGTCGGCGACATCCTGGAACGCTGGCCTGCCCTCAAAATTGAGTCACAGGTAATATGTTTCTTATAACACACATTTGAGTAGATGTATTAAATTTAATTCCTTTGTGTGGCTTTGTCGGTGAGAACTTAAATAGTCTTACTCTAATGTAGATTAATTTTTCTCCAAAAGCTAACAAGTGGCCATAGTATGTCAGTGTACGTTTCCATTGCCATGTGTCTTATTTTTCCTCCTCAGGAAAGACACATATACAATGCTCTGACTTAAACAATCATTTTATGTTTTTTACAGATCTGTGCAGAGTTTCACAGAATCTCAAACATCAACCTGAAGAACTGCTTCTATGCTGAGTTGGATCAACACGCCCCCCGTTTTCTGAGCTTGTTCAGGAAGAAAGCTGCACGCGCAGGGAAAGTAGCAGAAGTCCTCAGTGAGATCTTCAGGATTTATGACCTCCAGGTACGTTGTGTAAGCTTCTTGGTGCTTGATAATGACACTACAATAGTTTTCTTTATATTTGGTAGGACTCTGACCTCTAAAGACATAGGATGGCTCATTGTTATATTTCAGTGTTGTGGCTATGCTGTCTGCCAGCCATAGTAAAGCAAGAATATGTTTTCACACCTAAGGAACAAGTTGACGTCCATGTCAGACGTGCTGCTGTCCTCCGTGCTCTCCCTGCATATTTGCATGAGGATGACTCTGGATTTCTGAAGCAATGGGATGTAAGTATGTTATGGGATGCCAGTATATTATTTTTGGTCAAAGGGTTACATTTTTTCTGTTACGCGAATCTTGAAAATCAGTTTGTTTTTTTTTATTTAAAAATTTCAGTGTTTGAATATGTTATGTTTCTTGCCAGGAAGCATGACCTGGTTACTCAAGATAAGAGCTTTTAGCTCTTTTAGCAAGTATTTTTGGGAAATAGCTGAGGCAGTTTGGGGTCAACATCTCTTTTCTTGTCCGCAGATGTCACAGTCTGACGAACCAGACATCGACGACGTACCAGTTGGGCTCCTCTTGATCAGTACCAGTTCAACAGATGCTACATTCTTCTGCCCAGAGAGGATCGCAGTCGTGCTTGAGGGTAACATGGTTATTGAGCTCCCCACATTCGCTGATGCATTTGTCATGCTTTTTGCACTGATTTATGCGCTGCATCTAAGTTACCCAAAAGCCTTGGCCAATACATTTGACTTTACCCAGAAAGTCTTGATGGGCCTGGAGGATGGGAAGCTGAAGCCTAGGGTGTTGAGCCTTAAAAATGCCATTTTGGCAGTGGAGTAATTTCATGTGTATGGACAAACAAAAACAAGGTTGCTCCTTTACTTGATACATTTGCACAGGATGCACTTGATACACTTTATTTTTCTTTTTTGAAAACCTCTTAGAGATCTGTGTCAACAGTATTCTCAGTGAATTTTGAATGTGTTACTGTTCAAAAGTGATTTTTGCTGTAGTGTTTGTACTGTATGGATGTGTATAACAGAAATGGCTACAGCAGTACAAAATATCTTTTTTTGGAAAACAGTTTATGTTTTGGGAGTAATGTAAAACAAGTAGCTTCTTAGTAGGTCGTCCATTTTTGCTATACTCTTTGTACTGCTGTAGCCATTTCTGCGGTATCGTTAATGTACGGGTGATGATCAATGAACAGAACTGTTTATGATAATATTGGATTTGAAAGGGATAGTTGGGGTTTTTTGACATAAAGTTGTATGACATCCTCACCATTAGTTCAAAAGAGTAATCCACAACTGTAGCTGTGAGAGACAGAGTGAACAATAAATGTAAACAACGCCAGAACTCTGCTTGCAGGATGCAGTGGGGGAAAAGTGTTGACACTGTTGAGGCACAACACTAATGGTGAGATGTCATACAACTTCATGCCAAAAAACTCCAACTATCCCTTATATGATTTTAGCGATTTTAAGCTCTTCAAATTTTAACTAACCAAACAGATATTATTGTCTGTTTATTTTATCAATAAACAGTTTTTGTGATTGATTTTGTTTTTTCTCCCCCCAGAAAAATTGTGTATTTGTAAGATCACAAGTGTTTGTCCACTCATAGATGTGGTGGTTCTTTCCTCTGGCCATTTTCTTAGGCCTTTGCACTGTTTTATAAGTACTACCAGTACTGTATTTTTGATGTTACTGTTGGAGTGTTTGTACTGTATGGAAGTGAACAGGGTTGGCGATATACTATATACGGTGACAGTTAACAATCAGATATATTGCCATGTTCTTAAGCATGTAATTCCTTTTATTTTTATATACATAATGGTTATGGCAATATTGGATTACTATAATTTTGGCATCAGTGGGATGAAATGCTTGGATTGTCGGGTATTTAAAACAGCAACATTTTTGTTTGAAAATTTTCAGGATGTATATCAGTATCACCATAAAACTTACCTGTACCGTGAAAGGAGTTTGTCCACTTCCAGGGTTCTAGGATGGTCCTCTTGCCATTTTCTAAAGGCACTTGCACTGTTACTTTACTGTTACTTGCTGTTACTTAATAAAAGAGTAACTTGTATTTAAATTATGTTCATCTGTTTTTAATGTTTACTCAAAGTATGTTTGTATTTTGTAGTCAAAGCTACTCAATACAATTTATGTATTAAGTATGCATTTCATGTTAAATAATATGTAATTTTAAGTTACAATTAAGTGAAATATTTAAGCATATTGAAATTAAATAAGTGAAGTTAATTTAAAGTGAACATTGTCTTGCTTAGAAATTAAATGTTTTCTGTTAACATAACAAATATGTTTTAGTTAGTTCTACTTATTTTTATTGAGTACTCTGAAAACAAAAATACTGAGTAGAAATAACAAAATGAAGAAGAGTTTCTTAACTTAAAAAAATGTAGTGAAAAGTACTTAACCAAATATGTTTACTTAACTTACAAAATTGAGTAACTGTCACTTAAAAAATTTTATGTAATCAGTTACAACAATTTTTTTGAGTTGAATTAACTTATCCGGTTTTACAGTGTACAGTGTGTTATGCCTGAGGCCAAAGTTTCCTGTTGCACATCCAACAAACAGAATGTTACAAAACTACAATAACATCAACTTTTATATTGATATGTTTATGGTGTTTGTGAGTCACAGCGCTGCATTTAAAATACTGACAACACCAATCACACACAGAGCAGTTTTGGTCATGTTTTACAGTTTACCTGACTGATTTTACCACAATTATTTTTGGGATAGTGAATGAAGCTTTCTATGAAGAATTTTATTTGTTTGTCACTTACTGGTTTTACAAAATGGTGAACATGGAATCAAATAATTTCTTAATGTTGAGTGATGAATGTCATCAGTTAGTGATTAATTTTATTGAATTTGTCTTCAAAGTAATAATTTAAGAAAAACTGAGAGCAGCTGTTTCTTTATTCTCATGTAGGGTTGTTATAGAGAGCATTACTTCATGTGTCAGATGCTCAAAAAGCAGAAGTAGTTAGTGAGGAGGTTTTTGTCACAGTGTAAATCACTGTGATACAGCTGCATCAGCAGAGTCATCCCATGTTCCACAGTAATAAACAGCAGTATCTCCTGTCTCTGTCCTCTTAATGATTAACTGGTAATCTATGTTTGATGAGGCTTTAGAGTCAAATCTGTCTGAAGAGAATCCTGATCCAAACTCAGGTGAACTGTCACCATAGAGAAATGCCACAACATACTGAGGAGCTTCACCAGGAACCTGTTTATACCAATTGACATAATTTGCATCATATCTCTGAATGTTGCATTTAAGAACAACTTGTTGTCCTGGAGAAACTGTGTGGACAGCAGGCGTCTGGGTCAGAACTATCACTGCATCAACATCTGTCAACAAACACAGAAAAAACAGATGAGTGAAAGGTGTGCGTGTGTGAAAATGTGGAGAATAAAAGGAAAGAGAAGCAGATCTTACATGTTAGAGCAGTGATGAGAGTGCAGAGGCTCCCCAGCATGTTGTCAGTGTGTGGTGGAAACGTCC
>JAPZDW010000004.1:13672269-13683128 GCA_029814725.1 Acanthurus nigricauda
CGATCTAGATTAAGAAACATATAAGTAAATAAAATGGAAAAAGATACCTGAAGCACCAAATTTGAGAACAAGTCTAAGGATATAAACAACGAGGTGGTGGAAATATTTTCCACCGACGTTTCTCCCGGAGCTGATTTTGATGCTAGCTAACATTAGCCTTGGAAATGACGACGTTTTTTATGGAGACTGAAACCTGTCACCCACCGGTCCAACCAGGTAATTACATTTAACTATTACAACCTCACTTACTTCCTAACTTGGGATGTATAATACACTGTAAATGACCATTGTAGGGTTTACTGGGTTAGGTGAAGAACATTGTTAAAATATGCTGCTAACGGTAATTTATTGTTAGCTAGCTCCATTTGTTTCGGTCAAGGTTAACTATGACACTCCTCTTTGGGGCAAAACCAAAGCTTGGAAAAGATATTTCCACAGATTAAGTCGTTGCCTTGGTGGCACTGTCTGTGGAAATGTTATACTTCAGCGTGTTTTTGCACAGTGCAGACATTTATCATGTTTGGTTGTTAACATACAGTAGCTTGAAAATACCAACAGTTACTGGTTAATGTGTCAGCGAACTGTTTACATTGTAACTCCCAAAACAAACTAAAGAAAATAAATATTTGATAAAGGGGACAAACAAATGTATAAAAATAAGCATATCCAAGCTTACATCCCACAGAAACATGGTATAAATAATTCAAAGAGCACAAATTAATTTAGAGAATTTTATCAGAGATTTCTGTTGATTTCAACTTTAACGAAAAATATAATGCAAACCTGTAATGAATTACATAAATCAGTTCACTAATTACCATAAAACTAATGTAGTTTGTGATTATGCATTAGATCCTACCTCCATGAAGGTATCGATGTTGAATTTTTAGTTTTTAAAATAAGAAAGTTTTGTGCTGTTTCTACATAGGTGTAGGAGCTAACAGTATGTCATAATTGTGCTATTTTAATGCCTTTGCCTTTGTCTCTAGTCTTTGCCATAACTACTTCTAGTCAGCCTCCCTAAAGCACAGAGATCCCCCTCAGTGATCTCTTGGGCTGGACTTAAAGAATGACTAAAAATCATCGTCTCTGGCTGAATTCATTATTATAATTTTATTTTTTTGCAACAAAGGGGAGCTTTTCAAATTAATTAAAGGGGATAATTTACATGAACGTTGGATGTGGCTGTCCGCTTTAATTATCCGACCATTTGAAGACGTGTGTACCTAATCACAATAACACCAGTGTACAGACTTTTTTGTCATTTATTTAGATTTAATGTTGTTTTAAGCTGCAACTATAAACTAAAAGTCTGGATTTTGCTCCTTTTTTTGTGCTATTATTGATGAATTAATGATGTAATTTAGGCATCTCAAATAAGTAAAATCTGCTTGTGTTCACACTTTAAAGGCCAGCTCTTTGGTGCTTTTTGCGTGTGATTTTTCAACGTGAAACATACATATGCAGATAAGTTAAAGCATATAACACTCTAAATATGGCCCCCTTTTTTCAGACCTGAAAGCTGTTCTTTATTTTGTGCGTCTTTCCAAGACAACTAAGCTGTAAATGAGAACAGATGATTAACTTGCTAACACTGTTTTATTCATTCAGTGGGCTGGTACCTGGTACAAGGCCACATTCTCAGCTCAACAAGCTGGGAGACAAGGATCTGTGCTGTGTAGGTGTGGAAACCTTGAATCATCTACAGTACAGTGTGCACGTATGTAACCCACAGAATGTGATCAAAATTAATCATGAAGTGAGTTTGGAGAAAGCTGAACACAATGCCGCGACACATTGGAGATAATGACAGCAGAAGAGATTTTGGAGCCGGTCACATTTCTAAGTGGAGTTTGGATTTTGTGTGAATTAAACTTTTCAGATGTTAACTCCTTTAGCTGATTGGCTTAATCCCTTAAAATGCTTTTAAAGACTATCTGGTGTAGACACGCAGCCTATGCTGGATCATATAACTAAGCAAAATATCCTCTGCCATCTGCAGCGGGCAAGATGCAGTTTCAGACAACAGTTCAGGGTTTTTACATGCCAGCTGATGTCGAAACAAAATACACTACCACATGTTTTATTAAAAAAATATGCGAGTAGTTGTAATTGGGAAAGAAGACTGATTGTTTTCTTCTTTTGATGTGATTACACAAATTTCATTTGTGTACATTAAAGCTTTATGGAGTGGAAACCTCCTTGTATTTCTGCCACTGGAGCGCCAAGCTTCCTTTGCCAAATTCTGCCTTTTGATGTCTTTCCTTTTTATACACAAATCAGAGTTCCTTTAAAATGACCACATTAAATACCTTTCCAAGTGGTCTAATTTGATTACCTTTGTGGAGGTTGCCAAGGGCCGGCCGGCGACAGCCTCCATGTTCTTCCGGTAGCGAGTGGAGAGGTTAAGGATGGCTGCGGTCGCTGCTGCGGCTTGGAGGCCGTCTTCTTTTTTGAATTGACTCGGTGGGCTGTGCTGACCAGAGGTGGGCAAGCGGCCACCTGGAGCACCGAGGAAGCCAGGATACTGCTGAGGTGCTAAAAGACAAATAATTAGAGAATAATTTATTTACTGAGACACCAGGTGTTCTTCCCAAACTTAATAACACATAGAAAACAAGTTAAGAGTTGATGTTTGTGGGTTAAGCTGCAACCACCAAGAAAAAGTAGATGCAATTTTAAAAAAGTGATAAGACGACATTTTAATGTGGATTTGTGATTGTTGTTGATTAATATTAATTATGTGGCCAAAACAAAGGCTTCACAGTTTAACATTGAAAAAAAATTATTTCTTGCGTCAGATAAAATGAGCGAGGCTTACAATAAGGGAAATGTGACATGTCCTGGTCCTGGTTGGTATCCATCAGAGGCTGTTTGCCGAAGACCTGTGCATCAAAGCTGGCGTAATCAAAGCGGATTCTGCTGAACTTGTCCATGTCTTTTGTGAGGCTCGTTTGCAAGGCTGCTACTGGATGAGAGAGCCTGTAGTTCAACTGGTTCATCTCGAACTTCTTTATCAAACCGATGGCTCTGCAAGGAGAAAAAAAGAAAAGGAAAAAAAGATGTATTTTATTGTGTAAAACTTATGAACTAACAAGTGCCCAACAAGCTTGTATTGAGCAGTTAAGTATGGACATTGTTTTTAACCATTCAGGGATGCCAGTGCTTTTGTACACATACAGTCTGGGATCTGATGTGTGTTGTAGATCCACAGCCAGGTTGCCAGACTAATTAATATAGTAGGAGTGGGCATCCTGCCCATGATATATCCACAGGGAACAAAGAGTTCTGCTCTTTTATCATCTCTAATAGAGAAGAACTCACAGGACAGCAACCGTTGCTTATGTCTGCTTGGAAAGCTCAAAATAGACGGCGTGTTCTGCTGGGATCAGTGAATAAAAATATCTCACACTCTCTTTAACAATAATAGTGTTTATCACTTTTTTGCATAACCTCAGTTGTGCTTTTCCAACTTTAGCTCACCGAAAAGCCGAACACGATTTCTGAATGCTCGCTGCAATTATTTCCCTGCACATGTGACCACATTGATAGGAGGGAAAATCCTTGACGCTATCTGGCACTGTACCTCGGTGAGCGGTCAGGTGTTTGTCTGCATTTCAGGCTCTCGTCCTGAGGTTTGGAGACCTTCACTGCAGCAGCGATGGGGCAGCCTGAGAGACTGGTTGAGGAGGAAATCAAACACATTAGCCCAATACTGTAACTCATCAGTGAACTGGGTGCAGATTTTCTAATGGCTCTCTCTTGTGAGTGTACCTCCGGTGGGTGCTACGGTTGCTGTTGACATGTCCTCTCCCTGTGCACCCAGGTGTAGGGCACTTGAGGACGTTCTCATGCATGGCCAGGACTGAAGGGATGAGCACAGAGAGAGGAGATAAGCTCAGAAAGAGAAACATGTCCCGCAGAATTCAACATGTAAGACATAATCAAGCTTAAAGATTGCATGTGTTTACTGAGCAATTTTTGGAAATAAAACAAATACATTTTCAGACGCTAAATGCTGATTTATAAGACTGGTTTGAACATTAGTCCCTAAAGAGCAAAGATCCCACAGAGACAGAGACAGACACAGAAGGAAAAAAGGACTTCTTCATTGTGAGGAATGCTGTAATGTGGCTGAAATGTAAATAGCTTAGTGCAAAGAGGAGCGTAACAAGACAGCTGATTATATTCTTCAAAACAAACGCGTCGTTAAAGGTTCGCTCTGTATCCTTAGAAACTTCTTCTCTGTACATATTCTCCAATTAGTTTGTTGGAGTTGTCTATTTATTTTTGAATGCTGCGTTAGCTAGCCCTTTGATTTGCAAATACTGCCTCCAGTCTAAGAGCACGCGCTTTTTTGAAAAAGTTAATTACTTTTTCTGTTCCTTTTGTAACATTACTGTTTAATGTTGAATGTTTGTTGAGTTATATTGAAATGACTTAACAATCGCCAATGTGTGGGGGAAAAAAAAAAAAAAAGAATTCAATATTAATACATTACAACACTACAAGGAAGAGAAAGAAAATCCTTTAAATTTATTTGAAAAGTTTCCTCCACATCTTTGAATTGAACCGAATGTATAAGCAGGTCTTTCTTGTCTTTTGGTCCCTGCTAAGAGGATTTCAATTACTGTGACTGATTGTAAATCCTAAAACTGGCAGTTTTTTTTTTTCTTTCAGTACAAATCATCCATTATACAGCATGTTTACACAGAACCGCTTGTGCGACTTACTCTCTGGAGGAACTCGGACTTTGTGAGGACACCCGGACAAACTCCTGTGATGTGGGTACAGGCCGGTCACATGACCAGTGCCATCGCAGCCTGGAGTTGGACACTTAATGTCCTTTTTATCTGTACGTGGAGAATCTGTGCACACAGTTAAACAAGGTTTTACAAGAAACAAATATGATACCACCACTGCACTGCTGCCTAAACCTAACAAAGCCTTTCTGTCTTCACATGTGTTCCACAAGTAAGTGAAAAACTGTGTATGCATAATGCACTTGTACTTTCCTGTCTGCATAGGTCAACAGATTGAAATATCATGCAAAGCTAGACACTTTTTTCACAAAATGCATCTATTAATCTGTCATTTTAGTTAAGGCTGCAGTTCAACACAGAGCATTCACTTCTTAATGCCCATCCATCGAAAGATTACATCTAGGATTACACATTTAGCTGCAGTCATTTGAAGAATCAGAGGGAAACATGAGAGGTACTTTAGGAGGATTTAAGACTTATGGTCATGGTTAAATATCCAGTTGATTCCTATCAAAATCCAATATTCTGAGTAGCAGCAATTCCATCAGAAAATTTTGTTCTTCGTCTGCTTATTTATTACTTCACTTGTTGCCAAAATGTTTTTAGTACTTAAGAGGATTTCCTCCCTCTGATTTCCCTTCCTGTGTGTGCTTCTTTTATTTATTATAATGTGTTTTTTTTCTGAGCGCCCGATCATCCAAATCACAACGGTTCTATCTGATTTACGTCGGATGACGGTACATTTGCCAAAACTTTGTCTGCATACGGATAACTTGTAATTTTTAAGACGTTTTAAATCAATATCGCTACCTTTTCCTCCATGATAGTTGAGTCTGCCGTCCATCTCCATCATCCTGTGGTGCCTTCTCTCATTGGTCATCTGCTCCATGAGGAAGCGGTCCATCTCCCTGTAGGCGTGATGAAGGGCCTGTCTTTGCTCTGTCTGCAGAGCTATGGCCTGCTCCAACAGGCTGAAGTTCACCCGCCCTCGGCTCATCTCCAGGCCCCTCTCGTGGAGGCCCAGAGCCCAGCCGTCCAGCCGAGGTGGCCTCTCCGCCTCAGCCTCCCCCTCACTGTCCTCCTCCGGGGGGAGCGGCCTGTATCTTAAAGCCTCAGCCTGAAAGATACTCGCCCTTCCCATCAGACCTCCTGATTCTGAGTGAGGCTCCTCTTTCATGAGGCCGTTCCTGGCTGAAAGGTCTTCGGAGACGCTGGAGGGGCTGCAGCCTGAGCCGTTCACCTTGGCAGACAGAGACAGAGGCTCCCACTCAGCCTCCCTCATGTCTTCATATGGAGTGTGTGGCGATGATGTCCCGCTCATCCTATCTTGACTTTGGTCTTCCTCTTCATTATTGAGGAGCTCCTCATCGTCTTCCTCCACCAGACGTTCGGATGTGTCCGGCTCACACTGGGGGGAGCCATTGGATGTAACTTCTGACCATCCAAGAGAATCGCTGGACTTTGCTGCCAGTTCATAGCAGCCATTTTTGTTGACAACTCCATTTACTGCACAGAAGTTTCCATCTAAAAGCATTAAGAAAACACTCATTATTATATGTGCTTTTGAGACGTGACAAAATATGTTCTTTTTTTTTTGTGGCCCCTCAGTTCCGTACAAAACGGGAATTGTATGTCCATGATAATCTTCTCCAAATCCTTTAAAGGTTTTAGATTTTGTGTTACTTTTCTACAAGTAATATCTTGAGAAAAACATGTTTTTTATAACCATCTAGAGGATTAATACAAACACATGTTGCAAGAGAAATGATAATCACAAGGTTGCAAGATTTCAAAGCAATTCAAGAATATTTCAGAAAACATATATGACCCCTCTTTTTCCGCTAGTTGAAAATGAAACCTGGAGATGAGAAAAACAATTGTTTTCTTCCTTCTCTGTGTTCTTCAATTGGAGCACAACCCAATATAGATTTAAGACAAGATTACGGAGGGATTTACTGTGTGGTGGACAGCGAACATCAGTTTTTTAATTAGTCGTGTGTATTTTTAAGAGCAAGCAAGGCAGCAACATGTTGTCATCCGCACAAAAACTGGTTTAAAAACACATAATTGTTGTTTCTATGGGGGAGAACAAGGAAAGTGAAGAGGATTCCTGAAAACACAGATGGAGGAAACCACAAACATGAAGATATAAGAGAGAAATCTCAGTGAGCTGCTGCTGCTGCTGCTGTCTGTGTGGCAGAACATAGATTTGGAAAAGCCAACCATACACCTCAGTCAAAAAAACTGACAATAATTTTTGTTATTAAAAAAAAAAAAGCGATAACAGCACAACAGCTAACAGTGCCCACAGAAAGGAGCGGCCTCCTCACTGAACAGGACCCAAGATTGCTGAAAATAACAAGTAATTAGTTTAATTCTGAGGAGAATCTGTATTTTTAATTCACCTGCGGTTTCTTAAGAAAAACATGGCTAACAACTTGCTTAAAGATGAAATGAAAACTCAAAAATGTTACAATATTCAGAGTAAATTTGATTTAAGAGTAACATGTCTATCAGTGGGCATGAAAACAGAATTTATAAAAAAAAAGTTGAAAATCCTTTTACTTTCTCTAAATGTTCTGAATAATCATGTTTGTGATTTGTGTACAAATATAAACTCATAATAAACAATTAAAATGAAGGAAGCTGCAGGAAAAGGTTGATGTATTATTATTATTTTTAATGATTTATCAAAGTGTTAAAGGAGTCTTTTAATTATATAATTTTGAGGACGACAATACATATACGATAATTGTAGTGCCATTATTGCAGATTTATATATGTCTATATATTTCTATGCATATTTTTTTAAATTTTACACTCATTTTGTATAATCTCTTTTCTGCAGCTTAGTTTTGCTGAGTGCTCCCGATAATTTAATTTGCATTGACCCTTTGACATCTTTCTTTTAGTGTAAATACCAGTAATCACATGCACAGAAAGCCAGAAGATTGTGCGAAGCCTAACACACTGAAAGTCTGATCGGTGGAACAGACAAAGAGGGTTACAGTTATCCCTTAAAATGCATCTGAAACAACACTTTATTAACACCACTGATTATATTGAGTCATGGTCAGTGATTAACAATGGAAAGCTATCATCTGGATTGATTCGACAAAATCTCTCTTGATCCTCCAAAACCGTTCAAACTTATGCTCGGTTAAGGCTCTTTGGACTGTGAGGGTTTTGACTTTCAGTGGGCTGGACTGTGGGTCCTAGATCCTCTTAAGTGGCTAGACATCAGAACCGAAAGTAGGATTCGATAGGTTGGGGAGATAGAAAGATAGAGATGGATTGTGAGAATCAGATCACACATTGTCGAGGATGATACAGATATTATCAGGCAGCCACGACTTATTAATGGTAGCAGCGCAAAAAAACTTAATCCTCACCAAAAGAGCTTTAACATAAATTATGTGGCGCTAATAAAAAAACACAAACTGTTTTTGTAAATATGTGATTTTGAACATTATTAAATGCAGCGGAATTTGACAGGTCTGGTTTCATTTGCATTGTGCAGGCAACATTACAATGTGTTACGATCAGTTCCCTGCTGTGAAATATATTTGAAAAGTGTGTGTCTAAAGACGAACCCCCGTTGAATGGAAATTAAAGCCAGTTACACGTATTTACATTTATGAGGCAAGCAACAAGGGTTTTGTTTTTTCATCCAGATGGACTCCTCGGCCTGACACAGCCGCATACAGTCAGACGAGCACACAGACGTATACACACACACATGCAAACACAGAGAAACAGAAGTGCAGTGAAAAAAGGGAAGAGATGGAGGAAAAAAACTTGGATCCCTGCGGTGGTTTGTGTGTTGGAACAGGTGAACAGTTTGTACTCCAGAATAGCAATTACCAGCACTCTGCAGCAGGGCTGCAGTTGGCTGGAGTTGAACGCAGTGTGGCTCGACCAAACGAGGGGCTTATTTTTCTCCTTTTTTTTGTTAAAATGCAGATATGACCAGCTTCCCACCGCAAAAATTCTTCCTGCCTCCAGTCCACTTTTCCAATTTTTGTTTTCCACAGAAAATAGCCCCCAAATCTGTCAATAACAGCAAAATATGTTCTGAAATTGTTTATCAATAGCCGCGTTTTCTCTCTCTCTCTCTCTCTGTCTCTCTCTGTCTATCTCTTTTTTAAAATTCTGGCAAAATAATGTTTTGTTTTAAAGCTAGTTCACTGAATATCAGGTTCAAATAAGGGAAATATACGACAGTTAATCGATGTCGGATGATAAAAGAAAAAGTATTTAAATACACAACAACAAAAGGAAAAACTGATGATGCACAGTAAATTACTTAGATAATTGTAATGTAATATGAACCCAGGAAACAAATAAATTCCATTTCCAATGAATCCACACAATTCACTGAGCTACTCTCTTGGTCCATTTAACTACACACATGTGTACTATAATGAGCTGTAGACATTATGCCTAATTATGTATTAGACTGTGTTAGAGGGCCTAACAAAAGCTTTTGAATGGGGACAATTACGTTTGTTGCTTAGTTACATCGTTAAAAATATACCAAATCAGTGCAGATTATAGTGGGCGAGAATGCACATGTACACCACGAGCATTGTTGCCAAAATGCACAAAATTCAATTCATTAGGAAAAAAGGGAAACATTTTCACTCCTGCAAAGGACAGTGGTGAAAGTGAAAAATAAACATTTTTTAACTGTTGTTGATGAAATGTTCCTGTGGTTCAGGAAACTCTTTGTAAAAATAAAAAGAGCGAAACATGAGAACATCAGCCAAGCAGCGCTGACGCCTCATCTGTTTTTCACAATAGTCAGCTTCAATAAAAATTCAGTTTGGAAGAATGGAGGAAGTTTAATTTAAATCAAAGTGAGCTGGTGCACTCCCCCATTCAGTGTTTTCATTCTATGGATTCAATGGGTTTGGACTGGCTATTGACGGAGGACAGATGAGGGCTCTGAAATCTGGCCTCATCAAAAGAGGGTAAAGCCACGCCAGAAATATCATGGCAGATCAGCTGTCAAAACTTCAATTTGTGGACGTGAGACACAACTAATGTGGACCAAGCAGTGTAGTCTTTCACTTACACTGCACAATGACTGCGGCTGCTGGCTGATGGCAGAGGGAGGGAAATATGAATGCAACAGATGGGATTTTAAAATTCAGCGTCAATTGTTCATCAAAACAGACAAAACAACAGGACATCTGTTTACCTGCTGGAGTGTCAATGTTCCTCAGCTCTTCTTTGTCCTGTGGCGGTGCCAGGTCCTCGCTCTCCTCTTCACATGCCTCGCTGGGGCTGTAGTGGCGGGGCTTCATCAGCAGGGACTTTCTCTTGTTGACGGGGGCGCCCTGCACACCTTCCTGAGCACTCCTCTTCCTCGCCATGGACCCATATGGGCTAGAGGGAAGAGGGACAAAAAGCACAGCAGGGTCAACAAAGGACTCAGTTTGGCTCATTTTAAAGGTCCAACTATTAAAATTTTGAGACTTTTTTTTTATTATTGATTAAGTTATAAACCCTCATAATTAATTACATGGATGATCTAGGAAGAAGATTTGTTTTTTTGTTGTTTTTTTTTTTTTTTGGCATTAAGATAAAAAAGACATCACATCATAAAAATTCACCTGTGAGTCTCGGCGATGCAGTCGGCCAGCCCTGTGAAATAAAGGCCAAAAAAGAACCGGTTAAAAGTCCTGTTTACATTTCCACTGCAGCAGCACGGCATCTGTCGACATATTCATCTTCAAAGGTTCAAGGCGACTCACTACTTTTCAGCTAATGAAATTTTTACAATGTTCAGTAAATATTTGTTTTGTAGGTAATGTTTTAGGGATGACACAACCTGGGCTAACACTGCTTTAAACAGCCTTTTACCATAGATTTGGTTCGTTTTTTTTTTTACAATGCCGTCGGGTATAATCAGCATAAGGATGGAGAAGTGGTCTCTTCATTGATCTGAAAAGCTTTTCATTCAGTCTGCTCATTCTCTGGGACATCATCCTTTGACAGCACTGACAACATGATCTAAAAGGGTAAATCAATTTTCCCAGAGGCCTGCGTGAATCTCATTCACAAGTTCGGCCCCTACTCCCATGAAGCACA
>JAPZDW010000004.1:14453302-14464032 GCA_029814725.1 Acanthurus nigricauda
TTGTATATTGAGAGTTCTGTAAGAGAGCGGGGTTGAAGGGTCACGGCCAATCGCTGCCTTAACCTGCATGTGCGAAAATAGCTTAAATGCACACACACACACACACACACACAGACACACACTCTGAACACAGGATTCCTGCCTGTAATAACCCTCCTCTGGTATGTGCAGCTCATACACAGTTTCAAGTCTTCGGTGTCTGAATGTTGATTGAACCTCCGCCCCCGCCTCCCTGTCTACACACACACTGTCTCCTCTCCATTTCCCCACTTCTGTCAGTACAGTCAAGGTTTCATGACCCCCCCCACCCCCACCCCAACTTGTCCCACTGGGGGAGACAGAGGAATTCACAGCCTGCAGACGGAGAACAGGGCGAAGCTGACGGGGACAGAGCCAAGAGATGCTGCACCGTCTGCCTCACATACTTTCCAAGAGGACCACCATTTCAATCCGATACCTGTGTGGCTGCTCATATGAAGCCCGACGGGGGGGCGAAGTTCTCAGTAGCGCGCCTCAGCTGGAGGTGAAATCAAAGTTTTGGGTTGAAGTTTGGAATAATTAGGTTGCTTTGAGTCCTCGCAGCGAGAGCTCCCTCAGCATGCATACAGCGGAGGAACAATACCTGACAGGTCTGTGCCGCCGTACAGTGCAGCTCCCTCCACACTCTGCTTTGGGCACTATTGGAAACTCACCTAAAGCTGCACAGGAACCATCCAGTATCACACAGCCTCCTATTGAGCCGGCGGTAATTGCACAAACACAAGCCAGCTGCCATGCAGGGCGATATTAGGATCCCAGTTATTTATTCAGCTGAGTCCAGTAAGACTCTTTTGGGCAGCGAGCACAGTATCAGGCTTGAGGGCAGCTATTTGCTCAACTATTAGGAGTAAGTTGAGTGTGTAAAGGCTTAACCTCGACGAAACAGGGCGGAGGCGTGGCCCACAGTCGGCGTTCGCCAGGAGAACTGTCCCGCAGCTCGGGCCACCACCTCAGGAATTGTTGTTGACCTCAGTTAAACGGCACGGAGGAGCTGAACTTTGGAGCCGGTGGCACTAAACAAAGGGGAAACCCGAGCTTCGAACACACACGCACACACTGAGAGGCAGCATGTGTTACAGTAGCAGAATACAATCAAGGCCAAAAAGCAGATAAAGCCTGACTAATCGAATGACAAACATACTGATAATGGGTCATTTATTGTTAATAATTAATGTGAATATTTCTGTCTTATATAATGATAACTTTAATATCTTTGTCCTTTGTGCTGCTTATTGAGCAAACAAACACTAAAGACCTCACTTTGTGTTCTGAGAAATTGGTACTGGATTTAATTCGTAACTTTCTGATGTTCTCTGAATCCAAATACTTGTAAAAAAATATCCAGATGAAACGATTATGAAATAATCATAATAAGTTGTGGCTCCAGTGTGAATCAGATGAAGCCCAGCAAGAATTAAAATCTGTTTTAAGAAGGCTGTTCACTCAAAAGACATAAAAATAGCTTTATTCTTACAAAAACATCTTAAATCAAGGTCCATTTATGTTTTTCTCAATCACTTCATTTCTAGTTGAAGTGCAACTCAAACCTCTATTAAAACAGGTAATAGAAACTTAAAATAGTTTTAAATTTTAAAATACTATTTTAAAGGTAAACTTAAATTATGGCCAAGTTACCCAGAGTGCAGCTGAAAATGTTAATTTTAAAGTTATTAACTGTTTCTGTCGTGTTTTCATTAAAAATATCAAATATTTCCTGGTTAAATAAGATGATTATCTGCTTTTTTTCTTTCATTTCTGATAATGAACTGATTATCTTTGGATTTTGGCCTATTGGACGTACAAAGGAGGTGTTTTAAGATGACAAATGTAAGGGCAATTTTTTACTCTTTTCTGACACTTAATTAACAACATGAATTAATGATTATCTGATTAATCGATAATGAAGATAATCCATAATTGCAGCCACACCCAAGAGCGACATCTCTCCATTCAGATGTGTTTATCCCTGCAATACAATACATCTGCAAAGCTCCAAATAAATGACACTTGAAACACTGAAAAACAACATCTGTTTCCAAATACAATGATATGGTTATTCATGCTAATCCACAGACCTCAATGAGAACAGTGTCTCCTTCACTATTAGTCTGTTTTCAGTTATGTCTGTGGTTTATCGTGATGTAATTTTTGACACCACAAAACAAATGCAGTCGATGGCAGTGCTTCAGATTGAGCCACAGCCAACATCCAAACCGCAACCTCAACAAGTCGCACAAAAAAACTCTCAAATATGAATCAATGTGAGGAAAGTTGTGCTTGTTAGTGAGCTCTCCTCCATGCTGTATATCAGACTCTTTGGCTCTGGAGTGTTTTGATCTGGGAGTGTCGTTTGGCCGCTCTGGCCGATAAGATCTAGATCTCACCGGTGGCTCGCCGAGCTGCCCGATTAAATGTTAAGCCGCGCTTAAGCACTGCTCATCTCTCTAATTAGGCAGTAATTGTTGTCTCGAGGGTCAGCTGCTGGTGGCACAGTGTGTGCTAACAGAGTCAGAGAGGAGAGGAAACCATTGAAACTAGAGTTTGTTGGCCTTTTTTTTAATGCTACCTCGTCTTTTCTCTTATTTCATCCTCTGGAGTGGAGCGAGTTCATTTAGAGCCCCAATCCAGGCTCAAGAGTGGTGAGCTGCCACAGGATATTTCCTCTGTATAAATAGTTTGCACGCGTTAACACCCTGTAATTTCATTTAACACGACAAGCTTGCCAGCCGGGCTTTATCATGGCCAGCTCTGGCTTGTTGCAATGCAGCAACTCCTTGCATTAGAGTTACAGTAAAACATCAAGTGTCTGAAATGGCCTTGGGCGCTCATGCTCGTGTCTGCCGTTGTGCATTGGGGTCGGCTCATCGCTGAAGCAGCCTGTCAATTAAGTGCTGGGGTTTGATCGACAGCAAAGCAAGGCCAGGGGCAACAAGATCCATTTAGTAAATGAGCGCCCATATGTCGAGCACGATAGAGCCGTGGGGCTTTAAATGCATCGTAGCCTTTTATGGCGGGCCATATTGATCGCTGTTGGTTGATACTAGCCCATTAACACTGTCGTAGTGGGGGTCACGAGGTTCATGAGTTGGGATTTATCGGCCTTACAGTGACTGCATTAGAAACATGCAGAGAAATTAGTGAAAACCTTCCTCATTATCCTGTGAGATATACCACTGCTGATATAAGATGCTGCATTGATTTGACAGACTGCAACATCAGTGTGGAGACACAGGAGGAATCCTGCCTTTTCGAGTCTTTGCAGGAAACGTTAAAACTTTTCACTTCTCTCATTCAGATCTTTTGTTTTTGTTTATCCTTCAAAATCCAAATGTTAAATCATGGTCATAAAAAAACAGGAAAATCAAACCCGTATGCTTTGCTTTTGGGGGCGAAGTACAATGAGGTGAAAGTGATATTAAGCACTCTGTCATTCTCCACATTTTAGCACAAAGGAATGCATACAGGGTATTAGAGTTGGAGAGTGTCCTATTTCCTTTGGACGTGCACACCCTTAGAAAGGACTCTATACGGTGCTTATAGGTGTATTATAAGTAAGTCCTCAATCCTTTGAAGCCCTCACCGCGGCATTAAGGAACAAGCCTGCTCTATTTAGAGTGGGGCGGTTTTTCGCATCACCTTGGCCCTAGTTATTATGAAGTTTGCCAGGACAGACAATGAATACGCATGAATACACGGCTGCATGCTTGAACATGTACTTCTGAGCATGTTGATTTTTACATAGATGAGTGCATTTTGAAGATTGATTGCTTAATACACTTTATGAAATGAAGGTGTTAGATTTCCAAACTGATTTTAAATGTATAAACATAAATCTTGTTTGTGTAAAAAAGAAACTAAAAGAGGCTGCAAAGAATTCCTAAATATTTGAAATCCAAAAATTATCTGCTTTGCAAGACTTGTGAACATTTTGGACTTTTTTTCTTTCAAAACTAAATTACACTTAGTTTAAAAAAACTCACATTTTGGAAATAAAGGCTCTAAAATGAGGCCAAACAGTACAAGTAATCAGAGCATTGTTCACATTCAACCCTGGGAACTCTTTGCCTGTTCTGATCTGATGTTACTGAGACAGCGTGTTTACTAACTCCAAGCCAGAAGTCCAAGATGGCTGCCAGTTGAGAGCATCTTCGCTTATTTAACTTCTCTGCCTCTTTGCGTGTCTCGTCAAGGGACAGCAGACGTTGGATGCGTCACTGATAATTTCATGCTCTTCTGTGTTTGTCAGTGATGAGTTGACTCGACTGTGGAACCTGAACCAAGACAACATGGAGGCCTGCAAGTCAGACAGCAGGTCAGTGGGTCAGAAAACAAGTTGAAAGTTTATCTGAAATCCCATTTGTCTCTCAGGAAATGATTTTTACATCCATGTCTTTTTATCAGGGAGTTCATGCCGTCGCTGGACGAATTCTTTGCAGAGGCCATTGAACAGGCCGACCCTGCTAACATGGTGGAGGACGAGTATAAGTGAGTTTTCACTTTTCAAAGTCAGTTTTCAAGAGCCAGAAAGCTTTTCGCCCGGATGAGCATTACCGGCCTCATTTCCTGTTTTCTCACCTTGTACATTTGTGTGAGTCCTCTGTTTCTTCCAATAAATAAATTGCAGGGTTGTGCTGAATCCAAACTATGGCTGGCGGGCTTTGAGGCTGCTGTCGAGGAGAAGTCCACACTTCTTTCAACCAACTAACCAGAAGTTCAAGAGCCTGGCAGACTACCTGGACAGCATGGTTAGCAAACTGGCCAAAGAACTGCCGGTGAGAATTTATTATTTTTAACTTTAAGAAACACTATTTATCTTTTTAAAAGTCCCAGCTTACTGGTTGGAATAATTGCTGATCCTATCTTAATTTTCACTTTGCACATGCAGAAGGATATCCCCTCTGAAGAGATCAAGACAGGAGAGGAGGATGACGACGATAATGGAGACAATCTTCTCAAAGACAGCAACGACAGTGAGTCTGCATTGATGCTTCCACATGCTTCCTCTATTTTAAGGTCATATGCACCTTTTTGCCCACTGTAAATAAATATCCATGCGTTCTTGTAATACAGCTTCATTTGCCTGGAGTGATCTTGACATGCATAAGCTAAATTATCAAATTTTATCATATCTACAATATCTTGATTACACTTGAGTGTTTATATCCTGGTTTTTGATGTTTAAATGTCCTCATCCTCAACAAATTCTGACATTTTTAACTATTTTAGATATCTAGTTAGATATCTTTCTATTTCAGTGTCTCCTTTTCATCCTCTTTATTTATCCACCTTCCTGTCTGTCTTTCTTCCAGGTCCAAGCATACAGAGCAAGATGGTGACCAATCAACAGATGGACGACATAGCAGCCAAACTGGGCGCTCAGTGGAAGACTCTGGCATCTCATTTGGAGATGAAGGCGGCAGAGCTGCGGGAGATCGAATCAGACAGTGAAGATGTTGACATGCAGGCCAAACTGATGCTTGTGGCCTGGCAGGAAAGAGAAGGAACACAAGCCACTGTTGACAACCTGCTGACAGCTCTGAATGCAGCAGGATTCTCCCAGATTGCAGACAGCCTCAGTGAGGCTTAAAGTAGACCATTCATTACTTAAATATTCTGTACCTCCATTACATTGTTGCAGCATCCTTTTCATACCAAAAACAGTTGGAGACTAAAATTTTTGTATGTAGTGTGTTGAAGCAAGTTTTTTCACTAGAAAATGCAATAAATGTTTTTTTTTTCTAATAAACCACTTGTTAGACCGTTCATTTTGATTACATGCTCACATTTAAGAATTTCACATTTTGGTATAACAGTTTATTTTCACCACCTATGAAAAGCGATCAGTCAATAACTTATTACAGAGTGGTGATGGTTAGGTCTTACACATTGCGGCAGGGTGATCAGGAAACCTGCAAGGAGAAACAAAGTGAAGCACTGCATTTTAACAGTACTGGGGCTGTATTCACAAAACATTTTACCACAAGGAGGACTGAAATAGCAATAAAAATTCTAGCGGAGAGTTTCCTCATATTCACAAAGCCACAGAAACCAAATTTTACTCAGGAATTGGGGCAACTTTTAAACTAAGAGGGAGGGGTTCACCCTGTTGCTGTGGATAATGTCACTATTGGCTGCCTTGGGCTGTCTGGCTGTTGGTCTCTGTCAGTCAGTTTGTATGTATGTAGTTTTATATAGTACAATATGAAGCTGTTGTTTTTCAATTTTGCTAGAGTACATTGTCCATTCTCTGTTGTTGAATTTAATTAGTCTATACAAAAATAAAACAAATGTGTTTATAGATAAATGACGCTTGCAATACATGTAACTACTGCAACTAGTGAATGACAATCTCCTGTGTTATCAGGCCGTTGCTGTTGGATGGGGAAGTGACTGCATCCTTAAATCGCTCCACAATAACCATAAAACCTCAGTATTCCTAAGGTTACAAAAAAATTGAGTCAAAGTGAATTTTTAACTTTCAGATTTAGGAGCGCTTAGGACTAGAACACTTCATGAACTACTCTTAGTCCAAAAGTTGGTAAGTCCTAAAATTAAGGCTACATGCCCAATTTTTAAAATTAAATCCCAAATTAGCAAGCTAGGAGCTACTTTTAGCCTTGAGATGTTTTGTGAATACGGCACCAGATTTTTTAAGTCAGTGTCGCAACACTGATATTATATAGGCTTGTTGAGTAAACTCTCAGTTTAATCTCAAGTCTTTATTTAACTGCACAAAGTTCACCGTAAGGGCAACCTGTTCTGAACCAGTTCCCCATACACTTCCCCCAAAAAAGCATTAGTGAAGATTTGGCAGAAAGAAGCTCGTCTGTCAATGCATTTGAGAACAATTCCAGGAGATGATGCTAGCCAAGCACTTAAGAAAAGACCTGAGATTGAACCCAGATTTCCCAGAGGACCAACAGGTGAACAAGTGCAAGTCTTTACAGTGTTTACGTGAAAATCTCCATAATACATCTGAGAAGATACAAGCCAGAATGTCAAGGACAACAGCTTGGCTAGGCATTTTTATGCACAAGTTGATTAAATGACTAAAGAGAAATACTTTGCTATTATGATATGAGCACCTTATCAAAGGCTTTAAAAAATATACAATGTGTATAAAACATTTAATGAAACTGCAGAGCTAGACTTAAAAACCTCTTTCAAGGATCCAGTCCAGAGATTGCCACTCGTCTTCTCTCCACTTTCAAAGCCAACTACGGTTTAATATTTAACACCATTTGACAGAAATTGTTTTACAAGCATCTGTGTTGGTTACAAAAAAAAAATAAAATAAAATAATGAAGAAAAATTAAGGTAATCAAATCTTTAAAGACACCAGTTTTACTGCACATCTATGCAGACAGTGCTTTAAAATGGCAATTTGTATGTGTGTTGGATGTTGTCATTGTCTTCTAGGATAAATTCTACTCTTCCTCTTCAAGTATTTCCAGCCGCCGGGGGCCATACAGAAGAACGTATGCTATATGCCAGTCTCCACCACCAGACAGTCGCAAGATATCCTCTGGAGACACCACACTCACTTTGTCATCATCAAACTTGACCCACTCATCTAACAGAGGCAGAGACCAAAGGAAAAAGAGGAAACATTGAGTTCCTGAACATCTGTTTACACGTAGGATTAAGTTCCTGTATGCTTTTATAATTTGTGACTGATCCGCGTCATGACAGACGCATGCTAAATACACAGGAAGAACAAACATCTGTGTTTACCTTCTTTCCTCTTGACCCATCCCACATAGTGACCTGATTAACTTGAGCGGCCTTGGTGTGTCAGCACAGCCTGCAGGTCATAGTAGCCACTGTTGTTCGAACCCAGGTCTGCATGAGAAAACAGCAGGTTATTAGAAGTTTTTTCAACTTTTGTCTCATAATTGACTGAAATTAGCAAATAAAAAAAAAAAGTTGTGGCACTCAGAGTTGTGGAATAATTATATTATTTGCAGGGACTTGAAAACCTTTAAAGTTTTCACATTGCATTGTGACGTTTAGTGAAAGTTAATGGTACACATGATCATATCAAAACAGTACAACGACACAGCTATTTGACTTCTAAAATTAATTTTAAGGCTGAGTGTTTGAATTTGTTAAATATAAAAGCAAAGCTGTTTTGATAAACCAATCACATCAGGTTTTGGATTCAAATTTGCAGATTGCCACACCAAAACAATAAGTTCTGCTTAATAAGTGTGCATAAATATGCTGTTAATATTTAACAATTGATAAGCCCACATTTGTTCAATGATTTTTAACCTCAAGCATCTACTTGAGTGCCTAGAATCTGATTTTGTATGCCAACTTTTAACAGTTTATGGTTTTCTTTTACTCTCATGAGCTGAAATTGTTTCTGTTCATGTGATGAATACATAACATGAAAAACACTTTTAAACAATTGCATGATTTTTATTATGTATAAACATGGATTCCCCCTTCAAAATGTGTACAACATGTCTGTGTCATGTCCAAACATACCATCAGGGAATGAGAAAGGGTCATACTTCACTTCTTTCACTGTGTCTGGCTTCTTCACCAACTAATGCAGAGAAAAGAAAGAAAACTGTGACACTCGTAACTGCAAAGCACGACAGAAGAGGGAGATTTTCTGCCACCAGGTTGACTATGAAAGGTAGAGAGGAGATATAAAAATATATAAAACAGCTACAGATAGGCCTTACTCTTTGCTGCTGTTTCTCTAGCTTCTTGTCCTCAGCCTCCTTAAACTTTGACCTAACTGGCAGCATTTTCTCCTGGAGCTCTGCGGTGCACAGCTCATAGACATCCAGCATGAGCGGGAACTTGACATCCTTCAAAAAAAAGACAATATTTAGGTTTAGAATTAAATATGGTTGCAGATGGCCCTGCCGTAAACAAGGAGATTCTACTAAATGAGGACAAACCTTGAGGACTTTTGCATTGACGGACTCCTTCTCTTTGTAGAAAAAACGGACCATTTGGACAGTCAAATAGGCATGGAGACGGCTGAGTTTCGACTATAGTGTTAGGAGGAGGGTTTCAGAATGGAAATACATTTGAAACTCAAGTCGACCAGAACACATCTTACAAAATTCAAGAAAAGAAAAAAAAAACTTACAGATTTTATATACAGGGCATTTCTTTCCAAGGTTGTAGACATTTTTGTAATTTCTTCCTGCAGTCTCTGGAGAGAAAAAAAAACATGATTTGATCCTTGTTTCCTTGGAGACACTCTAACCATGTATCAGTTTGACGTATGTTGTATTCATTGCTTTAACTCTGACTAAACCTGAACAAACATACAACCAAGTATAGTTTTTAATAGCCAAGCTACACAAGGTGAATATCCTGCTAGACACGATGACAGTTTCCTCAGGAGAAACTTCTCTTATGAACAAAACAAAACAACGCTCATCTGTTTTAGTGCATTTAGAAATGTATTTAGCTGTTTGTTTCAAAGTCTGATACATACCAGCCTCAGTCCTGTTGCAAGGTATTTGACTTCTTGGTTGATGAAGCAGCTGAGCTGGAGCTGGCTTTCCTTGCCCTTGATTGGCTCCTCATCCTCAGACTCTGTGCATTTCATACTGAAAAGGAGAGTTAAGAAAAAGCCAAGCAGAGTAATCTTATAGAGGTGGGAGAGCTCTGGGTTTTAGGATTAGGGTTACTATTCACTACTCTTTATGACTTAAACTTGAAGAATCAAACCATACTGAAACAAGAAATATATTTTTTTTAAAAAAGAACAGTAAAATCATGCTAAAAGGATACGAAGTTTCAAATTCTACACCAAAATATTGGTCAATGAAGTTTTTCTTCGTAGAGGCAGAGGCAGCTCCACTCTCAGAGTCGGTCTGTAGATTGAAAGTGGAAAAGCAGAAATGAAACATCTTAGCTGTAATCAAATAACTTATGAACTGCACAATAATCAATTAATCTTAAGGTTAAAAAAGAAAGAAGTTGTGTTTTACCTCCATGGGAGTTTCTGGCTCTAGTGGCTCCAACTTTTGCTGAAGCACTCTCATCATTTGCAGCCAGCACTCGTTGGCATCCTGACAGAAGCAGATACAGAACGTAGGTACAAGATACAAGGCATGGCTTCACTATTTCAGTTACAGCTATGTGGGTAAAGAGTTCTCTCACCTGCTGGAGGTACTGCCCCTGATCCCCCTTCTCAGCAAACTGCGGAAAGGCCATGTGAAGGAACTGCAGTAAAATAATGGGTGGGAGGCTGGATGAGGTCTTGTCCATTGTCTCATACAAATCACGAAGGGCTGGGGGAACAACAACAAATACGTTAATTTTATGTATCAATACAATCACGACATAAATATTTACTTGTGATTTCACAACATTAACAATTGACCATGCCTAATACCTGCTGTGATGTATTGTGATGGTGCATTTGCTCCTGAAGATCGCAGAGCACCTGAATACCTGAAAGGAGATGGGTCATTTTAGACAGAGCGAAGCAACAAGAACATGAAAACACAGAAAGAAAACAAAATCAAAACACTTTTTTCGTAATTGACTTATATTTCTGGATATGCTCTGAGCAGAGCCACAACAAAAACCCCACCTCCGGAGTGCAGTCTTGAGCTCTGGCACAGAGCGCAGACACTGCACTGTGGCGTTCATGTAACAGGTGTTGCCCAGGTTTGTCAGCCCACAAGGCAGCTCCATCTAAAAATGATAAC
>JAPZDW010000004.1:14866791-14877888 GCA_029814725.1 Acanthurus nigricauda
CTTAAATAAATGTCTGTTAATCTTTATCTTTCACCCAATAAGGAAACACAGTGATGATTTAGCCTGTGGTCTACTGATAAAACTATTGCGATATTTATATTTTTTTCAGGATGAAGAACTGATTTAAGCTTCTTCTAATGCAAACCGACATTTCCTTCTTCTATAGCTTCATATTTAAGATTTTTAACTGATGAATCACAAGTTGACATTACGTAGGAGTTGCGGAACATGCGATGTGTTTGTCGGTAAGCTTTGCCCATAAGTGTGTCTGAAACACAACACCGTCTTTCTTTTTTTTTTTTTTTTTGCATTTTGAAACATTGCAGTGAGTGATGAAACAAGAAGCAGCAGCCACAGTGAGCTGCAGGCAACAGGATGCACACCTCCATGTTCTCAGACAGGTAACAAGCTCCTTTCAGTTTCACTTTGGCCTGCTGTCTGCAGGCTCGAGCCATGTGCACATCAGGGTTGTTCACAGGATGATGAAGAAAAAGTAATTTATTACCTGACTTGGTAATAATTGATAAAACAATAGTTTGTTTTGCTTCGGATATCACCAGTAACTACAGGTTTTTTTAAATCAACTGGGGCTAAAATCTTCGAGATTGCCACCTCAGAACATGAGACATGTGGCTTCTTTTCTTTTATAAAAACATGGTTTTGTAGAAACACATACATATATTCTTGAAACTAAGATATTATTTGGGCCCACTTTAAATTAGCACCAATATTAAAATCTTTTAGCCAAAATCCCTGCTCCTAGGAATAAACTGTCTCCATTTTCCCCCTTAAAAAGCTCAAAGAACTTGGTAGGAGGCTAGTAGATCCCACGTATCGCAACTGCTCACTAACTGCCTGATTAAAGGCAAGTGTAACATCAAAAAGAGTGCGTACATGAGTTTATCCATTTAACTGCATGAGAACTGTACTACTGAGATGTGAAATTAAATGATGCTCCTGTTGGATGTTGGAGTGAGCGACCGTGACCGGAGTGGCTGGAAGTTTGGGTCTCCTCCGCTGCTGGTGCAACCCTGCGCTCCTGCATCTATGTTGGAGGGCGATTCGTCCATTACCTCATCAGGCAGTGGAGGAGCTCCTGGGTCTCCGGGCCTCGGAAGGCTGGAGGAGGTCGTGGAGGAGACTACGCCGATGCTAACACCAGGCCCTGGGGACAGGTCTACACCTCTGTGTAAGGACGGCAGGTTGAGTGAGCCCGTTACGTCTGAGGTGGAGTGGCTTCGTTCTCCGTCCGGGTGGAATAGCAGGGTGGAGTTGTTGGAGAACATTGTGGGGAGGTCGCTTGTCGTGCTCTGCGTGCTGATGGTGCTGTCGGATGAGGAACTGGAGGCCCCTGCTGTAGCGTGACAGAAGTAGAAGGGAAGAGTTGTGAGGAAGTTGAAGTAAAAGCCTCAAAGAACATACAGATTTGAACGAACACATTTTATATGACTTGGACCATTAACCTCTGAGAGACTCGATCTTCTCGTTTTTGGCCTTCTGCACCTCATCTGTGATTTTGGTGATGATAAAGTTCTGCGAGCGCATCTCCCTTATGGAGTCAGTCAAGGCATCCAGGCCTCGCGGGTTCTCGGCCAGTATGTCCAGCAACATGGCCGTCCTTTTGGTCTGCGTGGTCCTGCAGCTGATTTCCTCTGCGTCATCCCGTGTCAGGATCCTGCGAGAGCGCAGGAAGTCCAGGTGGCGTTCAGCTCTGATCTTGTCGCAGAGGTAGTGCCGCAGTCTGGTCAGCACCTGGAAAAAAATCCACAGCAGCCAAACGAGAGGGTTTGGGTGAAGAGGAAAAAGTGAGCTTTAAGGAGGGATTACTCTTTGCATTGAGACTGTGAAGCCTGAAAAAGCCGCAGGTGCCTAATAAACTCTGACAACAGGAGATCATATAAAAGCAGGTGATTTGTTATGATTTGTGCTCCCTGATCCAACTCTGCTCTGCATGGCAAAAAGCTGTCTACTCCTGTTTTATCCTCTTGTTTTCTTTTTTTTTGAGAAGGCAGACAGAGCAAAACCTGTTTAAGTGCACTCAACCTTGAGTTTTTTTTGTCAATTTCTACAAAGGACTGTGCGCTGAGGTGGGCAAGAAGAAAGTGTGGCTGGGTGTTTCCTTCTTTTCACGGGCCTTAAGCGCCAAGCAAGGGGAAAATAAAATGTCAACAGAGCAATAAATCTGGCTGTATTATCACTGTCGTTATCTTATCAAAATCCTGTTAACTTAGAGGCAATACTGAATTCTCGTACTCACGTCTTTTTTAATCTCTGCCATTTCATCTTCAGTGAGATGTGGAACATCCATCACTCTCACTCGCAAAGTGCAAATCCAGGTGTTTCGGTTAATGAACGACGACCAAGAAAAAGTTAATAAGACAGCGATAAAGAAGTTAAACACATCAGTAGAGTGTTTGTAAGCGTTAACAAAGGCGATAGTTCATTTTTTGTCGTTAAATTAGCCGTATACACTGTCCATTCAGGTTTTTCTGTCTCAACAATCTCCGTACTTCCTGATTGTGCCGATGTTTGACGTTACGTCGACACGAGGGGAAGAGAAGAAGAGAAGTAAGAGACGGCAGAAGTCGCTTTCACAACCAGAGCCGATTTAAGTTGTTAAAAACTTTACTATTACGACAAAAAAACACTCTTACTACGACAGACAAGAGTACACTTGTCCGACTTTCTTTTATGCTGAGTCGTCTTAATTGTTTATAATACAGTTTCGAATACAGGTGAAGTGATGTTCCGATCGAGTCCACTGTGTGGCGCTGTTGGATCTCCTCAGACCTCCTGCACAGCATTACATACAGTGCAACAGTGGCAAATTAAACAGAGAAAAGACTTACTATGAGCTGTAAAAAGTACTTTTTTAAGGAAAAGTAGAGAGGTATTATGAGCAACAATGTGCTTTGTTATTCTACAAAAGGATTTCTGAGACTTTTTTGACTCCTTTCACATATTTTACTGTTGAAACATTGAGATGACTTAATTATGGTAATTTGACAGACACACCATGATACTGGTCTCAGACATCCTCAGAGTTTTTCAAGCCTTTTCATGTCTTACTCACAAATTCAGAGCTTTAAATTTAAACTTCTTTAAAACCCTTAATACACTGACATTTATTCAACTTTTCAGTCTTTCATACAGTAATAAGATTTTTTTTTCCTCCACTTTTCCACAATGCCCTTTAAATGTCAGGTGCTTAGCATCTTTATACAGCAGCTAAAATGTTTTATGGAAACAAAGCTTCCACAAAAACTGACAACACGTTCCCATTTTTCTCCACAAAAGCTTCTTGATGATTCACATTGTTCACGTACAACAGCAGAGAGCAGGAATAATGTCGGGTCAGCTTTCAGACGAACGCTGCGTATCGAATCATGATCGGCCCCTACATCGAATGAGTCACAAAATAAGGAAAAGTCATTTATAGCAATGATGTAATGAACTGGATTTGCAGTCATGTCTGCACAGCCGTTACAGACATTCCAGTCTGTTGTACAATGTGTTACTCGCTCTCACATAACAGCCAGGACAAGCTTTCAGTTTTACATTTAACACACTTGGGGAGGAATTTATTACTTTCCATTCTCTGTTGCCATTTTTATATGTCGCGTAGGATTTTAAATCCAGGTATTTTTTGCATTATTCTTCGTTTTGCTTTGTTATCTTAGCATGAATGTGTATCACAAAATGACCTTTGACACTTTTCTTCTGTCTGCGCACCCGACCTTTAGACTGAACTTCCTTCACTCCCCATTAAATGTCAACCCCAAGAACAAAGAAACATGTAGCTAATGAACTACATTAATCAAGTGATTTTATTCTGGTAGGATGCTGCATAGTATTAAGTAGCCTATCTTATAGATAAAGTGCTTAACAAAGGTAAAAGCCTCCCTGAAAGGATAATCTCCAGGATGGATAATTATGTTGCATAACGTCTCTTATAAAATACAGCAAGTAAATCTGACTTTATAAATGCCACAGAAAACCACAGAAACTTGACAGCAGGATTAAGGGGAAATGCTTTATAATGCATAATGTTCAATTATGCGTGTTAGAGGAAAGGTCTGACAGTCACAGGGTGATATTACAGGTTTTTTCCAAGCAAAGGGATGAGAGCAACAAAAGAGTGAAGAGGTGGAAGGTAAAAAAGGCCACTGAAATAACAAAATGAGAGGTGGTTCAGGGGGAAGAGGTTAAAGAGAAAGAGTTCAGAAAGAGTGAGAAAAAGTAAAATGTGCAGAGCTCAGACAGCAAAAAAAGGGAAATGAGAGGGCCCGGGGCCTCACCAGTCAGCCCAGCTGGTCCACATGATATGAGCACTGTTATTACATAATATTTAACACCTGATTAAAATCACATCACACACATGGATATTTCCCAAAACGCTGCATTTAAAAATGGAAATTTCTCTTTCAAAGTTTTGAGTTTCTTCATGCATGTTAGTTTTCAGTTTATACATTGTAAGGTACATTCAGGTGCTGCTATGTGAATGGGACGTAAGAGTTTTACGTGTCTGTTTAACATGCGGCTGCAGTCCTCTCCATGTTCTCCAGCTGCCTGTTATGTCCGATGTTCCTCGTACCTAACGTGGTTCTGCAAATTTTTTATATTACAGCTTTGTAGGGGAATTTTTCCACTTTAAACCACAATAGTCAGCAATTTCCAGGCGTCTGCGATTGCACCATGCTCACGCTTGTTTGCTCTTCATCTGCCAGAGCTGGCGTAAGTTCAAACTGGCCCTTTTAACCTCAGTTAGATAAGAAGGAGGCTGTGCCAGTCTGCCTCTTGTTCTCACAGGTTATAATGAAAGACAAGCCATTCTCCCCCCCCCCGATAACTTGCATTGTTCTTTGATGTGGATAGAAGAGGATGCTTTTTATCCTGGCAGTTATTTCAAAGAAACCTTCAGTGTTCAGCCTGAGTGGAATGTTGCTTCTGGCATTGCTCAAGTTTTCTTTCTTCTTTCTACTTTGTTTTTTTCGTGTGTTTGTCATTCTGGATGCTCTTATACCGACCGAACAAATGATTCCTGGGGTTTAAGCATTCCAGGAGGCTCTCATCTCCCTTTTTGCAATCCTGAAGTCAAACAAACTCCTAATCCATCCACACCCATTTAAGTGACTGACGGGAATTTCATCTGTGACTTTTAATACAAGAGAGGTTAAAAAATACAAACGCCCATCACAGACAAGGTGTCGCAGTCTCAACACCACTTCATCCCAGATTGAAATTCAGTTGCTCAAAGAAATATGTAGCTTTTCGTCAATATTTATGTCAGGACTTGTGGTGCCCCGATGTCGAGGGGCCGCTCACACACGCATGGGGCTGATGATGTAACATTTCAGGTAACAGAACATAAATGTTCCCAATTTTTTTTGTCCTTTATGTAACTATGTTTTGCCAGTAGTTTCTTTCTTTTCCCTCCATTTCACCAGGTAGGACTCTCTAAGATTAAGGGAGATCTGACTATGAAGGTGGCATAAAAACTTATAATAAGTCAAGTCAGTTTTATTTATATGGAGCTAAAACTCAACATAAGTTGTCTTGAGACACCTTACATGTTTAGAGCAAATCCAGACCTTGGATTGAAAATGGAAGGATATGAAGTTTTTTTTGAGGTATTCTAGTACATTCAAAGCAAAAGGAGAACTAATAATTGGCAAAACAGGAACAAAATGATGCCTAAAGCATTTAACTGCAAACATTGTCGTGCATTGCTTGAATGGTAAACATTTCAGTTTCCAGTGCAGAACATTTATATAGGTCATCATCCACTCCTCTTTTTGTTATTTGTAATGTTTCATTTCACAGGAACTGGTCTAAGACTACTTCTTAATGAAAAAAATGACATGTGGTTCCTCTGTACCATCACAGAACAAATATAAAAATGACGATAGCATCTGGGAGAAAGCCCTGAACGAGTGGACGTCAGACTGAGTGATTCTTGGCTTTGCTGAGCGAGAGGAGAGGAGGGGAGAGGGGGGGGGGGCGGCTAAATATGGGCTTATGGGAGGACGCATGGAGGAGCATTCCTCTCATAGTTTTGGAACACCTCTTCAGTCTGCACATACGTCACTTCTGCTAAGAGTGTATAAAAGGAGATGGAGACTCCAAAGGAGGGAGAGCAAACAGCCGCCTACCCACAGCCAGGTCCGGTGTTAGACAGAGAGATTTCTTTTTTTTTTTTAATAACTCAGGAAAGAAAGCTTGAACTCCTGAAAATGTGGAAAGTCTTCGCTTTTGTGATCCTCTGCGTAACACTGGTGAGGAAAACAATAACTGCTTTTGATAAGCTGCTTGTTTAGCTGTGATAAAGAGAGCCGTGTTTGGAAGGAAACTTTTGATAAGAAATGTCTTGTGTGTTTCCGTCTCAGGTGTCAGCGTCGTGCCCGGAGGACTGCCGGTGTCCCGCTGACGGCCCCACATGTGCAGCGGGAGTCAGTCTGGTGCTGGATGGCTGCGGATGCTGCAGAGTTTGTGCACGGCAGCTCTTTGAGGACTGCAGCAAGACGCAGCCATGTGACCACACAAAGGGACTGGAATGCAACTTTGGAGGTGGATTTGGCTCTGTGAAGGGCATCTGTCGAGGTACAGTGACAGCTGTGCAGTTTTCTTTCCTGCTTTTATGAGTTAACTTACTTTACTTTTTTCATTTTAAACCTCACTATCTCCTCTGTTTCTTTAAAACAGCCAAATCAGATGGAAGAACGTGTGAGTACAATCACAAGATTTACCAGAACGGAGAAATCTTCCGTCCAAACTGCAAACACCAGTGCACTTGCATGGACGGTGCTGTTGGATGTGTCTCCCTCTGTCCACATGAGCTCCCGCTGACCAAACTGGGCTGTGCCAAGCCAATGCGGGTCAAAGTACCGGGACAGTGCTGCGAACGACTCGTCTGCCCTGAGGAAGAAAAGACAGATAGCTCTGTGGCAAAGAAACACAGGAAAAAGCACAGCAAAGACGAGAGACTGTTTGAAGACGCCCTTTTTGGCAATGATGACTTGGCTCCTGTGTGGCCAAAGACTTTACCTGGTGAGTATTTTTACCCAGTGTCCTCTTTGCTTACATATGGTGCCTCTTTAACGAAAGCATGGTGAAACATCTAATGCACAGAGGCGTGTATGAGATGACTTGGTTTTTCTTGTTGACTGTTATCCTTGAACCTCTCCTGAGCTTTGTTTCTGCTCTCTGTGCAGCTTTCAGGAGTCACCAGGTGGCCCACATGCTGGTCAGCGGGGTCGAGTGTGTGTCTCAAACCACAGCTTGGTCCCCCTGCTCCAAATCCTGTGGCACCGGAGTGTCAACCAGGGTGAGCAACAGCAATGCCCAGTGCAAAGCGGTGAAAGAGACTCGCATCTGTGAAGTTCGTCCGTGCAGCCAGATGATTTTTACGAGATTTAAGGTACATTCCACACTTTTATTGCCCTAATTTGAGCAGGATTTAATGAGATGTGTTTGTGTAATGCCGTCACACATTTTCAGTCAAATAAGATCTCAACCTTTAAAGGCGCTGAGAGCTCTCAGGTGTTGTTTTGACACGTGCTTTTCATGTCTTCTCTCCTGCAGACGGATCAGAAATGTGTCCACACACAAAAGGCCAGTCGTCCAGTCAAACTGACCCACGCAGGCTGCCGTAGCCTGAAGAAGTTCCAGCCCAGATACTGTGGGTCCTGCTCTGATGGGCGATGCTGCAGACCCGACCGAACTCAGACGTCACCTGTCCGCTTCCTGTGCAAAGACGGCGAGATCGTCAGCAGGATGGTGATGATGATTAAGTCTTGTAAGTGTGACTCGGTCTGCCCCGGAAAGAGAGCTGCCAACTTCAGACTTTATAATGACATCCACAAACTGAAAGAGTACTGAACTGAGGAGGAAAAAAAAAAGTCCTTTATGTGATGACAGATGAATGAAAAATATGCACTTTTAGGATCATTGACCACTTTAAGATGAATTTCTTAGATTTTAATGTTCATGATTTTGCTTCATAACATTGGAGCCTTGTGGTTTGATTCTTTTTTTGAAGCAGATTTTTTTTACATGGTGATTTTTTAAAAAGTTAAACCAAACTGTGTCCTCCACTTTTATTTTTACACGTATGTCACAAATTTAATTCTCTCTTAACAAGACATCTGTAAGGCATGTCTGCCCGTCCTGGGAGAGCGGTTCTTCTTCTGTGGCTCTTCATGTGGGGGGGTGAAGAATGATGTCATACACGGCACAGAATATTAAGCCACCTGTGGCAAAACATGTCACATGACAACATGGAAATAACATTAAACTACGGCAGCTAGTAAAAATCAGTCATTACACCCATGTCTCTGTCTGTTGACTTACTGTACTAACATATTTTATTTATAAGAATTAATGTGAAACTTCACATAATGCATTGTTAGGTTAACTCATAGGATACTGTACAGTAATATTGTTTTGACACCCTGTTTTCTTCAACCACTTGTAAAGATTTTGAGTATGACTGCAGGCTGGAAATATACTGTACCATATGTGAGCTGGCCAACCAACTAAAAAACTGTTCATTTTATTTTAAGTTTTTTTTTTTTTTTACAAATAAACATATAAAACAACACTGTTTTTAAATCCTTCTTTTAATGAGTTTTTAGCTTGCAACAATATCAAAAACTTACAGTAGAACTTGTCTGGAGGTCTGTTGTAAAATCTTTAGTCAAAAAAAGGGCTGAACTGTTTAAAAACACTCCCGTGAGGACCTGCGTGTCACTGCAGTTCGGGGAATGAATGTAACGTAAACCTTAGAGTGTTTCTCCTGCTGTTGGACAGATGCTGAACATGTAGCCATAGAATTTAAGTTCATTAAGAAGGTAGAAAGTAAACTGTACAGAGAGCAGCGTAAACTTTCCACAGACAGATATGACTTCCACTCATGTACAATGAATTGTTCCCGACGTTGCGTGCAACAAAGTGACAGTGTTAGCTAAATATAGTGTCACTCCTTTAGTTTGACTTGTATAACTTTGTGTGAATGTGAACTTTCAGAGATTATTCTCCTCCATACGTCACTTAGGTACATGTTCTTTTAAATATGCATCAGCCTCACGCAAACAGGCCTTTATAAACAGGCTTCACTAAAAGACATAGAGAGAGAAATCGGTCATCCAAGTCGATGGAGTCTTTGCTTGAGGTCAGTCATATATTTTTTTTTTCCAGTAAACAGCAGAGTAAAGCAAATTCCCAAAGAGCACAAAGAATTACGTAAACAGGCAAGACCAAGAGAGCAAAAAAAGGGCAGAGGAAAATCAGGGGTACTGACGCACACAGAGATGAAATCGTTCCATCCCCTGACGGAGAGAACAATACAGCTTTGTCTCTGAGAACTTGAGAGCAGCGCTGCCTCACTTAGAGGGGGAATGTGTCCACATCAGAGCCTGGACACAGGTCTGGACACATGGTAGGTCATTACCATAGATACAATATGAGACTATGGGAAACAACAGCGGAGCAAAAAGATACCAATCCATGACAAAACAAACAGTTAAAATGTGCTGCAGTAAACAACTGTGTTGTCTGAGTAAAAACTTCCATTACAACAGCATGTCCAGCACGCCAGGAAGAAGGTTTAAAAAGCTTTGGAAAATAAATTCACTGTAACATGCATATCAGTAGTGATGTTTGCTGGCAGAGATGCCTCTTAAGGTAGACACCAGTTATATATTTTACCTGTAAAGGTCTGTGGTTTTTGTGAAAAGGCATTCATATTTACTGAAGTATGAAGTGGATGTACTTCCTCAAACTTTACTGTGAATGTAATGTCAATATGCAGAGATATGTTCAGTTCATTAATGTGGTTTTGAGTTATTGAGACAGCAGAGTATTATCTTTGTCATTTACTAAACTGTTTTTTTTATGCAAAAGAAAATAAAATATGATGTGTCTTCTCTTCTCCTTTCAGCTTGTTAGGAACTACAAGGAATGGATGCTTCTTTATTTAATCTGCTTTATGGTTTTGAGCTTCCCTCTTCTCAACATGTTTGCTGGTACAATAGTTGATGTCAACCTGGTTCAGCAGGAGCAAAAACAAAACAGGTGAGCAGTTACAAGGAGAGAGAGAGGAGCAGGATGGAAGATTCACAAGAGAAGAGCATTATTACAGAAGCTGGTGGTCTGCTTTTAGAGGACAAAAAGAGACAAACTGTGTTTATCTGAGCGTCTGCATCTGTGTCTGTATGTTTCATCTGAGCCTGAGTGTCCATATTACACACACTTCTCCTCCCTGGATTGATCTATCCACACTTTCTGTTCCAGCAACTTTCTGGACATCTTCATGACGGTCATTAGTCATGAGCGCCACAGTGATGGGTTTCAAGCCTTACAATCAACCTCAGGTAATGTAAACACACACACACGAGACTAGAACAGCTACGAAGAGTGTATTATGTGTGTTATCCATAGTTCTGTTTGTGCGGGAAACTAATGTGCATTTTGATTCCAGGTTGGAAATATAAGTATTTTCTTCAGGTTCTTCATCATCTCCATCTATGCTTTCGTTCGAGTGGAGCTCTTTGCCAAACTAGGTCATTTACACTACTGACATAACGCAAACATATACAGTCCTACTGCAAAGGATCATGGTCCCACAGCTGATTTCCGCACTGCTGCCAGCGACAATCATCCGTGCGAGGGATTGAGTCTGCACGCCAGCTTCAGGAATTTTGGGATAGCTCCACTCACGCTATACCAAGTCTGCACTGGAGACAGCTGGAGTGTGATTATGAAAGTATGCAAACACTCGTACATGCATCCAAGTGCTCTGTACATATGTTATCCCCCAAACCATTTAAGAGATTAACATATTTGACAATTATACACTTTTAATGTAAATGTCAAATATTACATGACAACTTACCAACAAAATGCAAAATGTAATTGAATAGAAAATGTTATCTTGTGATTTTAATACTAGTACACGTTTTTAATCCTGCTCTTCTCAAAAGTGAAGCAGAAACATCTTGATTGCCCCCTTGCATTTACCCGTCTGGCTCCAAAATGACATCAGGGATATTATGTTTCATCAGCCACTGGGCAGTTTAAGCGAGAGGAAAAAAAAGTCAG
>JAPZDW010000004.1:17462911-17474166 GCA_029814725.1 Acanthurus nigricauda
CTTGCTGCAGCTTCATCATGTGGAGTTTTTTGCTGCATGTGACTGAAGCTGTGTGTTGTGTTTCGCAGCATGTGGCAAGCTAATGAAGATCACTGGGCCGCTGACAGTGAAAACTTCGGGGACCAGATTCGGAGCCTGGATGACTGACCCACAGGCGTCTCCCAAAAACAACAGGGTGAGCCGAGTTAATGTGCTTTGCTGTACGTTTTCGAGCCTTTGAAGTGACAGCGAGCAGTTTTAATGATTTACATAGTGCTGCTTCCCTCCTGTTGTTCAGGTTGGATGGATGTCACAGAATTACAACGTGATGCTCACTAAATCTCTCTTTGTACGCTTGACTGCTGAGATCAAGCATGAAACTTGATGTCACATGCTGGATGTTTTGATGTACAGCACATGCGGCAGTTCACTGATTGAGTTCTTTTAGTTAAATGTGAAAAATAAGTTTAAAAAAACTGACTTTGTGGAAAAGTTGTACTTTATTTCCTAATGTGTTTTGCCTCAGGGCCTCAATCAGAGTGTTCTCTGTAATGGATAAAGCACAGCCTTCATGCACATGATGGCTGAGGCTTCGTCAGTTTTCCCATTGAGCACTAAACACATTAATGGTCGGCCTTTGAAGGATGCTGCACCTTTAACACAGACATTTCAAAATAAAAGAAGACCACAAACTGTAACTTCAAAAGTGAAAAGTACCACACAAGCTGTCACAGAATGGAGCCATTTAAATGAACACAAGGCCTTGTGGTGGAGTTTTTATATAAAGACATGTTTTGTTTGTATTCACTGTTAACCCACTTAACGACATTGTGTGTGTCCTTGAGACCTTAACACACAAGTTTATGTGTTTTCCTCCTCATGAGCATTTTCAAAACCAGCATTTTTTAACACAAAAGGACCAGTGATCTCTGTAACTCTGAGCAGCAGTCTTCTTTTTTCTTCTTCCCATGTCTTCATCAACTCTAATTCAGTGTAATAGTGTGAAACTGTGTTTGCAAACTTTTAAAAACAGGTACAAACAAACATATAAGCATCACAGAAAACCTGGTCCTTAACCGTAAGTAACAGTAAAAAAACTTCATGGTGGATCTTAAAACCATTTGGTAAATATTAGAAACTTATTATAAAATTAAACATACTTAATTAAAGGTTAATAACTCTGCTAAATAAACAGATAATCTCTTGTATTAAAAGGTCCAGTGTGTAAGATAGAAGGGAATCTATCGACAGAAATAGAATATAATGTTCATAAATACATTTTATTAGTGAAAAATAACCTTAAATTAATAATTGTTGTGTTTTTCATGACCTCAGAATTAGCATTTACAATCTACAGAGAAGATTTCTACGGTAGCCCAGAACGGACAAACCAAACACTGACCTTTAGAGAGCCTTTTGTGTTTATGTGCATTAAATGGCCTCCTGCTTGGAAGGATGGAGATATTCTGTAGGTTTCAATCTGCAACCACTGAATTATAAACACTGGCCCATTTAAAAAACACTAAAAAATCTTATGAGGTAGTTAAAGTTGCCCTCTGTCCGTCCCTGTTCGACCTCATCAATACTAATAAAAGAGAATGGAAGTTCATCGTTGAGGGTTTGGCCTCCAACTAATGTACCACCTGTTTTATTCTCCTGTTTTAAGGAGCTCCTTTGTTCTGTTCTCTCTTTGTAAAGAAAGTCTTGTTTCCTGTGCATTTTTCACGAACATATTATCAGATTTGTCTTCTTATGTATTTGTCCTCAGGTCTGGTACATGGACAGCTACACCAACAACAAGATAGTGAAAGAGTTCAAATCCATCGCTGATTTTGTGGCGGGAGTCGAGTCGAGAACCTACAACCTTCCTTTCAAATGGGCGGGAACCAACCACGTGGTGTACAACGGCTCGCTCTACTACAACAAGATGCAGAGCAACATCATAGTGAGGTACAGCTTCGAGACGGGACGTGTCGTCACCCAGAGGGCTCTGGAGTCGGCGGGCTTCCACAACGTCTACCCCTACACCTGGGGGGGCTTCTCCGACATCGACCTGATGGCGGACGAGCTGGGCCTGTGGGCGGTGTACGCGACCAACTAGAACGCCGGGAACATCGTCATCAGCCAGCTGAACCCGGACACGCTGCAGATCCTCAACACGTGGAACACAGAGTACTCGAAGAGAAACGCCGGCGAGTCTTTTATGATCTGCGGGACGCTTTACATCACCAACTCCCACCTGACCGGCGCCAAGGTGTACTATGCTTACTCCACCAAAACCTCCACGTACGAGTACACAGACATTCCCTTTCACAACCAGTACTTCCACATGTCCATGTTGGACTACAACGCCAGGGACCGCGCTCTCTACGGCTGGAACAACGGCCACCAGGTGCTGTTCAACGTCACACTTTTCCACATCATTAAAACTGAGGACGACTCCTAAGTATCAATCACACCGCATTTCGTGAATTATAAATTATTAAAAACATGAGGGAAAAAAAAATATGGATGGTTGTGCTTTAATGTTCAAACTAATTTTATTTATTTATTTGTTTGTTTATTTATTTATTTATTTATTCATTCATTCATTTATGTCATTTTTCTGATTAGTTTTGGCCATTTGTAGTCAAATTTAATTATAAACATATTAGCCTGTTTTTCATATGAATGTTAATTAGTGGAGATGCTGTATATATGGAAGCCTGACACTTTATCAAAAAAAAAACAAATAAAATAAATGACAGCACAAAATTAAAAATCAATTCGATGCTTTATGAAACACACTGCAGGTAACAATTAAATTAATAATGGCACTTTCACTCAGCGACTTTTTGAAACTCTTAAATTAACTTCCAACAATTTCTGCGGCTCCTTTTCCTCTCCAAAATAAAAGCTTTTCCCCAAATGAAGTCTTCAAATTGTAATGGTTTTTCTCTCATTCCATATTGCATTTATTCATGGCCCCCCGTAATTTATTCATATTTTGACCGTGTTCGCTAATTGTTCATTTTGTTTCCATTCTTGCCCTCGCCACTTATTCATCGTCATCTGCTAATTTATTCCTGCCTTTCACTGCCTCAATTTAGCTTTCAATTTGTCTTCTAGCTTTTCCTTTCAGGAGTTTTTTTTGTGCACTTGACCTTGTACAAGACAATGAGAAATGTGGTGAACCATAATGCACCTGTGTAGTTGCTCTACTTGGCTTTTTTGTGTCTACGAGGATTCTCAGCCGTCGAGGTCATAGAGTATCTTGAAGTACTAAGTAAAAGTACATGAGCAAACAGCACATGTGGTTGCCTTTAACTCAGTACTTTGACATATTAGCTTATTTTGTAACTTCACGAACAGTTTGTATGCCTTATTCAGTGCAGTGCGTTCTGTAAGCCCGAGGAAAACAGCTCACGTGCATGAATGTTGGCTATCCTAATAGCATTTTATATGTAACTGTATATCTGTGTATTTTGTATTTGCACAACATCCCATTCTTCTTCCTCTCTAGCTATATTAATGGTAAAGATCCATTTATACAGACAGCAGTAGAAAACTTTAATAAGCATTCATTTGTGTAAATAAGAAGTTATACATAAATAAAATAAAGGAATTGTTTTCATTAAGCAAGTTTTCTGTGTGTTTTTGTGTTTTTGTAACTTTGTTTTTTTCTCTTGAAATGCCTAAAAAAGTAAAGTAGTTGTTTTAATGTTTAATTTAATATGCTGTCACTCTTTTTGTCACTTTTCTGCCAAAAAAGAGTGATTTTATCGTCCTCCGTAAGGACAAAGTGACTGAGACTCCTTGTCTGAGCTTTCATAACATTAGGAGATATTTCCTGGTTACTTTCAGAAGGAGGAGGACAACTTCTCTGAGTTGTAAATGTCACTTTGTGCTTGATGACAACAGCTCGTAAAAGATCCATGCTCTTAAGGTGGAGAATGCAGATTGCAACATGTGCGGTGTTAGTGAACGCAGCCTCAAGTCTGACTCCTCCCCCAAACACTTCGCTAATCAGAGACCAGATGATATAAAGCTCTTGTTGGGCTGTTTTCCCTCTTTTTGCCCTTTTCCTTTGCTCCTGTTGTAGCTGCTGGTGTTTAGTGCTACAGGTTTGTGAAGATGTTAAACTGATTACTTGACAAACACAAATTAGCTTTTTAACACTGCACACTTAGTTAAGTGTCTTCTGTTCGGCTTTGGTTTGGTGTGTTTGTTATATATTGATAATATTGTGTGTTGGCACCTAATTGTTGGGCTGCTGTGCACCTTGTTGAGTGATCCCATGTGTTAATGCTTCATACCAGAGGTTGTCAGCAGGTTGGTGACCCAAAAATGTTTTATTTTTGAATGCAACATTGTGAAAAGTGTTGCTTATTGCTGTTTTTATCCTTACTTTGTTTGGCCTTATGGTTTCTTTGCATGGATTATGTTTGGTTTTTCAGTTTTTTGATGTTTTTTGTTGTTTTTTTGTTTTTGGCTGCACTTCCAAACCATCTGTGTTGCTTATTTGTGATTCTTTTTGTATCAGCTCCATCTCTTTGGGTGAAGCAGAGTGTCATATTGTTCGGAGGCTGCAACACCATGCTGAGGTCCCTGCACTTTATGCATGTGAGTAAAAGCACCTGGGACACAAATGTAGCTTGTTCCTTTTTTTGCTGGTCCACTGTGTTGCACCTGAGCTTGGCTGAGTCTATTCTGCTTCTCTGCAGCTCAGTTTTTCCTGTTTTTCTGGGGATATGTTAGACCAAATTTTAGATATTTAATGGTTCACTAAGTTTTTAAGGTCTGATATTATTGCCTTGTTGCATTGTTTAAAAAAAAAAGACTTTATTCTCTTAATGGTTGAAGTGATTTTCACTGGGCTGTTCATCTTTCCTCCCAGCAGCTCCAGTTCTTGCTTATTTTTATTATTTTGATTATTTCAATAAAACATTTGGTTAACTGTGAAGACACTCAAGTCTTTTTGTCCTGTATAAGTTTTAGTGTTAGTACTAAAATGTGATAATATAAGAACAGATATAAGAAACCTTATTTTCTCTGTCCTTTAGGAGACATAAGAGAAGCATAAATGGGTGTAAAAAGGTGATAAACCCACTCAAGTTAACCGACACTTGCAGCCAGGCCGAAAAAACGCACCTTTTAATAGGCAACCTGTGATTGGTTGACTGATCTCTTAACTTAGCTGCACATGAAAATATGAGAAACATTAATAAATAAAACTAAGAAGAAATTAGTTTCTCGCTCATTTCCAGAGAGTCAAATCAAACAAGTTTATTCACTGTGGACACAAGTCGTCATCTCACAACTGATCAGAATCCACTTCTGCTAAAAATATGAAAATGGATGAAGAGATGAAGAGACGGATATGAATTCTGTGGCACACAATGAGATTCCCAAATACTATTTTGTAGACGCACTGAAATAAAAAATATATAAGTTAATCACAAAGCAAACACAACTCTCAAGGAGCCAGATTTGACTCAAGCATGTTTGTAAGTGTAGTTAGGGCAGTTTAATGTAGCAGTGAGCACTAAAGTAAACCTTCCAAGGTCGTAATGTTGTGAAATGTCTTGAGGTGAAGGATGTAAACAAGTGCATTGACATTCAGAACAAGGCTGCATGGGTGTATTGATCATACAAACTGAACTGTTAAGAGTCGCGCATTTTTCAGAGCTGGTCTGACTCATGTGGATGTTAACTTACTCTGGAGTCTTTTTGTAGCGAGGAGGTGCGATTGCACACTGTGTGACCTTGAGGACTTTTTATAGCCATTCAGTGCTGCATGCCAAAATGTTACTGTCAGGGTTTGACTAAGTGTCCTGAGCCGCAGCAGCTCTTTGTCTCACATTTCATTTTCCTCTCAGTATTTGTTGCAGCTCAGCTTTCAAAGTGCGAATTGTTGCATGTAGAATATATTCATTTGGTACATTACTGCATCAAAATGTTGCACCTTGAACTTTGACCCCTGTGTTTGCACATTGGTCATCAGCTGTAGCACTAAATTTAAAGTGAAAAAGAAGTTTACAATATATAACACAGCCTTTCTTGAAGGCCTGTTAGGGCAGCAACACAGAAAAGATGATTATCTTTTTCTGTTAAATGTTAATGTTCACTTATATTTTTCCCAACACTTAAACCTTCTTACTACTTTAGTTCTGAATATTTAATGTGAGAGAAAGATATGAAATTAAGATTTTTGTGGCTGTAAAGTTAAGCAGCAAAATGTTAATGTGTTTTAGCCTTTCTTAATAATTTAATGACTTTTTAGGCATTCTGACAAAAAAAAGCTTATTGTAGCTTTAGCTTCATCAATATTAACTGAAGTTTAAATTATGTTGATCAAAGTCTGAACAAATACAACATTGATCTTCTGTTTGGTCCCTACAGAATAAATATAACACGAGCATTAAAACACACAGCAGCAAGACAAACAACATACAGGGAGCATTAAAGATAATAGAGCCCCACCAAGAATTGATTTATAAATGAAGACACTCCAGGATGCAAACAGAGAAGAAAAGCAAGTGGAGACTGAAGAGACGCCTCATGTTAATAGTGACAACACTGAAGTGTAATTGCTTCAGACAGACAAATCAGCACAGATGGAAAAGGAAGGTTTTTAGTGCAGGACTTTTACTTATAGTGGACTATTTCCACAGTGCAGCACTGACTCATTTTAAATAAACTTATGTAACATATCCATATGAAAATATCTAAAAATGACCATTTGTTATGTATCTAGTTAAGTTGTGCACTCACATTATCCAAGATGTTTCCAACAAAGTTCAAAACTCAGAAATCTGCATTTTTATTCAAAGTAATACTTGATTTTTTGTCACCTGTTGCTAATTTCTAGGGTAGAACAAGTCAGAGTGAGGAAGGAAGTTGGAAAATGTGACTGAACATAACGTGATAAATTACATTTTGTATGTTTAATGATTTGAATCAATCCGCAACCGCAGATGTGATGAGTTTGAAGTGAGAGCTGGTTAATGTGGAATAGTCTTCAGAAATAAAACAGAGGCTGCACTTAAAGAGAGCAACTTCTTCTTTGGCGGTCGATAACCTTCATCCAAATGAGGCACATAATCACCGTCCTTTTAATGCCATTTTATAAACATTAACTGGGAGCCCATATTTATCATTATTACACCATAAACATTAACATCTGCTGACCGACAGAGTGGATGACATTAGCTGTCACTCCAGCTTTGCCAACACAAAAGAATTAGAGAGAAAAATAATATGCCAAGCTCGAGCAACTTTATACTCAAATACAAAGCTTAGTTTTGATTATTTTTGACTGTATATGATGCAAAAACTCATACTGACAGTTGTGAGTTGATCCTGTGTGGCAGATCAGCACATCAGTGTGTGTTCGATGGGATTCAGACGTTCCCCGCTGTATTTATGCAACAGCCACAGACAGGCGAAGCATCAGGAAAACCAAGAGAGGGATGAAGCAGGGAAACAGATTTTTCCACTTAAAGATGGATGACATTGTGTTTACAAAAAAGAGACGAGGGAAAAAAAGAATGCCATTCCCTGAGAAATGGTGTTTTTAAAAAGCACTTTTCACTTCCTGTGGCAATTTCAGACTTAACTGAGGGAAGAAGTTGCTTTTAAGCATCAATTGTGTTTCGATCGTGTCAGAGGTTCTCTTATGCAACCGAGGCACGTTGGAGGGCAGCGAAAAACAGTCTGAGTTCACGACAGAGCCGCAGACCGTCTCTTAAACAAGTCAGCTGTGGTGATTGAAGTCATTAGAGCCACCAGCGTTCGGCGGCAGGAACACTTAGACTCTACATTTTAAAGCAGCAGCATAACAAGACGAGATTTAGCCTCCATCAAAGACTTTCCTCCATGTGTCGCACTTTATAATTGAGTTTGTTTCCAGATGAGTAAAAATGGAAATTGTTGTGATACTTTACAACAAATTAAACAGTTGGGTTTTTTTTCAGTTTGAGAGTGAAGTGAATCTTTTCAGCCAGTCGTGTTTCACTGCAGCGTGTTTGCTATAAAATAGTTTTTTGCCAAAAAGCAGATGTGCTTTGCCTCATTAGATCCTCCGTGTTTCCAGAGTTAAATATTTAAACGGTTGGAGGTTTTTCAGATGAGACTGCCAAGGTGTTATTGGCAACTTTAAACTTTCTTCATTTACACATTTAACCTTTTTTAATGTGTTAGACTGCCAATTTATATCAATATGAATAGAATTTGACAGAGGTCCTAACTTCAGATATTCTTTTTCTTTTCCTTTTCTATTGAAATGTTTTCCCGAAGACAACAGACAATCAGAGAAAATGAAAAGTCCTAAAGAGTCCAGTTGTCTTTTCTTTAAGTAAAAGTGTCTGAAAACACAATGACTTTCATCTTATAAAACTTCATAAAATCCTAAGAGTTTATTCACTGTGGACTGTACACCTTAGCTGAGATATATTCGCCTCCTCAGACACCTTGTGATTAATTTTTTTCTTGGAGTAAAAGTTTTTTAAGAGACAATTCTTTAATATTTAACAATTTTTTGCACCAGATCCCTCAAATTATCTTTTCGGTATTCATTTGTATTCTCATCTATTTCAATTTATCTAATTTGTAATTTTCTTTATATTCTGAGGAACAGCACTTTTTTTTCAGCAGCCTTTAACTTTAAATTGCTCTCATGCAAAATATTTTTCAATCGTTAATCATTCCTGATTTTTAATTTGAAGTCTGTTCTGATTGAGCTTGACAACAACCTCTGGAAAAAGTGCTAGAGAATGGCAACATCTTTGTCTGGTTTGGAATCCGCAGGCTGATCCACTTTGTATAAACAACAATTAAATAAAAGACGTCAGGCCCAGGTTTCTATAGAGTCCTTTCTTTAATGGAAACACAACAGTTGCAAACAATTTTATACTCACAGAGGAACGAATACAAGAGTTTACATGTTTGAGTCGCCTCAAATCACGAGTCTGCTGCTTGTGTTTGAGATACATGCTTTAAGAAATAACAACATTAGAAAAGGACACAACAGCGACCAAATTGCTGTACATTATTTCAACGTATCTCATTTTTCACAACATTGCTCTGTGCTGCCTCGAAGAATAGTTATTGACAAAAAAACATTCGCTCATACAGCTCAATGTCACATCCTCTCCAGCTGCTGCTGCTGATCAAAGCTAACGAAACCTCTGTTGTTTCTGTCCACCACACTGACCTGAGCCCAGAGGCAGGAATTACGGTCTGAGATCATCTCCGCCGTGGGCCATAAAGTAGAGAATTTGTGCCTCTGAATATGTGGAAACTGAAATATGTGTTCGTCCTTCACACCTTTGCTCTGCGGTTATTGTTCATTTTGAATGTCACTCGCTCAGGTTTGCATTTCTGTATTTGGCTGCACTCCTCTGCAATCATCCCTTATCTGTGTGCACAGCAGCTAAGGGTTCGTCTCCGAATGAATGGACTCAATAAACCTGTCACAGTCCAGACTTGTTGACTCTGTATTGACTCATGTTACAGCGATCCATCCTTTTTTTTTTTCTCTTTTTTATTAGCTTCAGTTTGGCTTCAGATTCACTGCGTGATGTTCTGCCCACACATGACAATACCACTGAGACACAAAGTCACCTAATATGACACATCTGTTTGTTATTTTCTGCTCAGGTGTTGATGCTTCAGTAGTTTGAGTTGAGAAATACAACAGTATCGTGGGACTTTGTCCTTCTCAGCCGGGTTTTCATCTCATCAGCTGCTCAGCCGCTGATCTACTGTAGTAAATGAACAGTAAACAACCTGCTTTTTCACCTAAATTTGATACAATAACACAGTTTTCACATAAAATAAGATATTAAGTTACATAGGTAAACACCAGAGTAAACCCCTGTAACTTTAATGATCCGTAGACTTTATTACAGTAACTTAGATGGGAGGAAGTTGAGCAGTATTTTAGTTTTTGTTATGAAGAAATTTTGAAGTTAGTTTCAATCACTTTAACATCCTGAAGTGCCAAGTTGTAAAAATCAGTTTCCCAGGTGTAATTGGGACTTAAATTATGACGTTGCTTGCATGTCTTCAAAATAAAGTGCACAAAATGGACTCTAATGTAAAAACAGAAAACAGATCACCTGACACAAATATGAATATGAGAAAGTGATGCCAAACGCTGCACACTTCTCAGGCTGTGAGGAGCTTGAAATATAGACATAAAGCTAATTAGCAGCCACAAATGGGCTGAGCTTTTAGTCTTTCTCAGTAGTTTTGGTGCAGTCTGGCAGATGGATGATAAAGGACTGGCGGTCCTGGAAGGTCCTGGGATGCCGTTTGGGATGTTGGCTTCCACAGCTGTCAGGAAACAACGAGATCTTTGACTGACAGCCGAGCACATCAAGGTGCAGACGAGCGGGCCCCTTCTTCCAGATTACATTTCTCTAGCTCGACCCTCAAGAGACTGATCTGTGCCAAGGACTGGCATGGCCTTGGTGTGGGTATTGTAAAAAGAGATTGGATCTTTCCCCTTCAAGGAAAGAGCTCCCAGGGTTGCAGGATAAAAGGCATGATAAAAGAAATATGGCCCTTTTATTAAAACACCATTATCACAGGTCGGTGTATTAGTTCAGGCAGGCAAGGACGTTTTTTTATAATCAGTTCCCCCACAAAACCTATATATAATAATGTATGTTCTTTACCAACATGTCTCAGTGTTGTAAACATGCATTCAAGGCTGCTTAAAAACACTGCTGCCTGCTTTCAGATACAAAGCTCCCAACATCCTCAGCCTCCTCTGTAATTAGCATTAAGTTGTACATGTATTTTCCATGTTCTTAATGTGTTTATTAAATCTCAGGCCCTGAAGCAGTGTGTGTCAAACTTGTTTAGGTTGTTCATGAGCATCAAATGTCATCACTGTATTAGATTAAATACACAGTACGGCTAAAAAAAAAAGTGACTCTTTTTGTGCTAAAAAAAAATCTCAATAGATGTGCGAATTTTTAGCTTATATTATAAACCTGAAATTAAATCGGCCATCCATGTGAGATTCATATGTGTTCCCCAGGCAAATAATTAAATTATGTTCTATAAATGAGGCGTGACCGACCTTTTTAAAAGGAGCAAATCGTTCAGTTTTCCAAAATTGCCTCCATGGTTCAGCTGGTTTTTGCCTTTCCAGTTGAGTCAAATAGGGCTTTTAATATCTGAACATTTCAGACGGTGTAAGGTAACAACACAACCTGCGAAGTCGACCTCATTACTGTTCTTTAATGTTAAAAAAAAGAGGATTAGAGTTATTATAGCCTAAGCTG
>JAPZDW010000004.1:17677378-17688832 GCA_029814725.1 Acanthurus nigricauda
TGGCAAGACGTGTGTGTGTGTGTGTGCAGTTCTGCAGTTGTATGGAAGTATGTGCTATTTTGTATGTTTGGTGGTGCTGAAATGACTACTTGACTAATCGATTAGTCACTTGGAAGAGAATAAACTGACAATATTGGGAGCCGATGAATCGTCAAAGTCATTTATTACACAAAGTAACTGATTTCAGCTGTTCAAATGTGATTTGCTCTGTTTTATACTATGATAAGCTAAATATATTTGGGTTTTAGACAGTTAGTTTAACAAAGGAAGCTCCGTCAAGTCACCGCCTTTGTCTCAAGGAATGTTTTTTAGCATTTTTTTGCATTTTGTGGACCAAAAAACGAATCAATCAAATAAAAAGAATAGAGACGTTAATCGATGCTAAAAATAATTCTTGGTGGGAGCCCTCGTGTTTTTGCTCTTAGTGAGTCTTTATCATTCAGCATCGGGTCCATGTGCGTGCCAGCGTGTGTGTGTGTGTTTTTCGTTGCATATGAGCGAGCGTGCATTTGTGTGATTGCGTTTTGGCAGGCGGGCAGGTGCTGCAGTGGAGGAGGACGCAGCTGTCGCCAGGCCGTTTGTCTGTCTGGTCAACATCATGACAACAGCTGCTCGCTGACCCTCGCGTATGGCTGCCACCGTCGTCTGCGCGCCGTCACCCATCTCCAGCCAGCGCCGGGCTCACTCCGGAGCCCTTTCCAGGGCCCCGCTGCTGCAAAAAGCCGCCTCGTGAGGCTTAAACAGTGGGAATTGAGTTGTTAATATCCTAAAGTGTTCCAGCACTTGAGTGTATTTCACACCAGTAATCTGTTATTTTCAACGTGTCTGCTCTGACTGTTCAGCAGAGGATTACTGCACCTACAGGAATTATTTCATCACAGTAAGCTGCTGTTGCTTTTGTGAGGCAGTAACTTTTCAAAGTTAAATGAAATGCTTATTGCTATAATACATCATGCTGCCTAGTCATATTGTTACAGAAATAGACTCGAGTGATGAAGGCAAATATGGAATTGAAAGGCAGCGGAGACCTCTATGCATTACAGTGCAGGTTCTTAATAAAATATAAAGACTGATTAAATGGTTGATTGATACCTTAAGCATGTGAACCTCACAATCTGACTGTGTTACAGGTAATCTTATAAGATGATACCTTAGGGTTGTAAAAGTCAATATAACAACTTTAGTGGATATTAGTTGGTTGAATCTCGTTTTAAGTTGCCAAGTTTCTCATGCTGATAACCAGTCACGTCTGAGTCAGCAGTAAAAAACTTTGTCATATTTTGAGTGCCATTTGGTGAAGTGCGTCACAAGGTGTTATCACAGGATGACTGTGCTGGCAAATGTGTCAATAAATCCGGCAACCACCTACGTGACACTTAACCTCTTTGGCATCAGGATTCTGTTCATTTATTAATAAAAATCCAAATTTTTCTTTTGCAGAGTTCTTGGTTTTAATTTTGTTTTTCTGATGCTTTTAGATTCTTATTACACAACAACAAATAACAAATCTGGACTTTTAATTTTACGTGGCATCGGTTTTTCTTGAGAGATTAAATAAAAGTCCAAAAGGAAAGAGGGCTTATGATTCTCTGAGACCTACATTTAGAAAATCCATTTTATTCATTTCAGCCTCATCTGTTTTTTTTAAGATATTACAAATGCCAAACACTTTTACAATGTCAGTAAATTTTTAAATAACAGTCGCTCTTACTATGAGGGATGGTACAACAGGGTGAGCCTGGACCGCTCTCTGTTGTTTAAATAAATCCGAGCATATTGCCACTTAACTCAGTTAAACCCCTTTTAAGACATAACAGACCATAAAAGACCATCAAAACAAGCCAGATTTTGGATCACCTCATTCTTTTGTCTGGCTCCGACATTCAGACGCAGACTGTTGCTCTGCGTGTAAGTCTAAAAAAAAAAAAAAAAGAGGACCTGCTGGATTAGCCGGTTCGCTTTAGGTGGTGTTTGACAGCCACACTGGAAGCCTGGATTAGTGGGAGTTCAGGGACCCACGGCAGAGGTCACCGTGGGGTAGCCATCTGCTAAGGGAGAGGCTCCAATTCTCCGTAGGACACCTCAGCCTGCTCCTAACGTGCCTGGAGACTCGTCCCTCTCCATGACAACTCCATGAGAAGCAGCCAGGCGGCTAATGGCATTATTCTGTTACATGTGTGTGCTCATTAGAGCTACTCACCGTGGCCTCTGGGACGTGTACCTATTGTAGTGCAAGACAAGGGTAGATTCCTAAGCAATGCCTCGGCTGTGGGTCATAGCTCTTTGTTGACAATGGCAGGTTGTGGTTGCACCAGGAGACAGGAGCGTGCAAAGCATGAAAGACATGAGTGTGGATTGATTTTGTTCTTCTTTTTACATAAATTGGCATTGAAGCAAACTTTTCTGTCAAACGTAGCTTTAAAAAGTGAGGAAAAAAGTAGAAAACTATTCTTACAGACATTTAAAGTTTCTAATAACACCTACCTTCAAACGCAACATCCTGTTGCCTGGTTATATAATAATGCAATCCTGAAAATATCCCACAGTTGAAATAACTTCATCTGACATTTCGAGAAGCCTCATTAAAACCAGATTCAGGCATCAGGGTTAAGTAAGATTGCACAAATATTGGTGACATAACAGAGATAAAGGTCATCTTCAAGGTTGTCACTGAGCACCACATTTGTCTGAAAGAGATAAACCTGCGTTAAAAAACTTAAATTTACATGTCTGACAAATACAAACAGACACACTTAGGGCTCAAAAGACCCAAAAATTGAATAATTTTATTATTAATTCTGGTAAAGATGGTCCTTATCTGCACTAGATATTCACACAAAGGAGTCTGCTCAAATTCTAATACCTCCCTCTCATATTTATTGACCTAAAAATGTGTTTTACATAATTTGAAAAATAACAGAATATGTTTTCTTTGTGTACGTTAAATTGAACCTTTCTAGTTAGTCAGGCTGATGTAAAAGCAGCAAAACAGGTGAAGCTTTGCTCACAATGACAGTATTAAGACTTTGAAATTCAAATGCAATTCCTCAGTTTTTGCTCGAGTTATTTTGACGATATGTGGAAAGATGAAACATTTAGAAACCGTTTGAATTTAACAAATGTAATTTTTTTGTGTGTCTGATTTAGACACAGTGATTCAGTCTCAGAATTATACTGTGTATCTCTTGCACTGCTATTGCTCAGCAACTTTAACATGTTAGTTCATTTCCCAAAGTACCAAAACTCTGTTCTTTTTCACCCACGATTTTGTCTGACAGGTTTGATCGCTAGTTATTCTGAAAATTAAGCTTTTAAGCATGACGATCTTTAAATTATAATGCAATGTCATAGATTAACCTTTCCAAAGGTATAAATGTAAGATAAGCCTTGTAGAACCAGTAAAGTTTGGTTTACATTCAGTGTTTTGCACAAGAACTCATCGTGTGTGACCAAAAGGTCTAACAGAGGTTGTGGGTGCTTGTGATTAAAACCTAAACTGATTTTTAAAAAGTATTTTAAATCCCCTGTTGTTCACATCCTTGCAGCTTTCAGGCTTCCTGTACTTCATCTTCACTGGAACATTGTATGTGTGCGTTGGCAGGAATGCAAACACGTGCATGAGATAAATAAAACAGGCGAGCAGTAACAGAGTGAACAGCTCTGCAAAGCTGCCATTGATCTGAAACTTGACAGGAAACATTAATTTGTGCTCCATATCAGGAGAAGAAATCACAAAAAGAACTGAAACTTAACTTTTGTGAAGACATGCACTGCTCATGCGATATCTTAATAACTCAAGCAACAAAACGTGGCTGTAAAAGTAAGAATAGCAGACATTGTTAACACGCTGCAGAGGTGTGTTGTGTGCAGCAGTCATTTTCAGCTTTAAATGAAAAAGCAAAGTTCCACAACAGTCAGTGAGTTTAGAGATTAAAGCGGCTCCTGAATCAGAAAAAAGAGATGACAACTGCTGTACAGTGGCTGTCAATAATGAGAGACTCTTCTCTTTAAGTCCTCGATTCCTACATTGAAATCAATTTGTTGAACAGAAGCATCATTTGTCGATGTCGCTGTGACCTTAGTCAGTGTGTCGCTAATGACGAGAGGCCTTGCCAGGCTGAAACTATTGATTGTTGTGTGGCTCCTCTTAAATACCTTGATCACTGGAAAACATGAAAATACACTTTTTATTGTTTAAAAGAAAGAAATTGATTTTTAGCATCTTGTTTACTTGGTACAAGCATTTATCTACTTTTTTTTTTTTACTTCTTTTGGAAGAGTCTGTGCTTTTTACACAAATTGAAAATACGTAATTATCAGCTTTGTCAAGATTGTACATCATTCTTCTGCTACAGTTTGGTTATTTAATCAAACTTTCAACAACTTTTTGCTTTTCTTAGAGCCCCCAGTTCCAATCGCACCACCTCAGCTGACAGCTGTTGGCGCCACCTACCTGTGGATCCAGTTGAATGCCAACAGCATCAACGGGGACGGTCCGATCATCGACAGGGAGGTGGAATATCGCACCGTGTCGGGCACCATGTACGACCTGCAGCACGTAGACAAGACCACGCACAAGATCGGCCACCTGGATCCAGACACAGAGTACGAGATAAGCGTTCTGCTGACCAGACCTCTGGAGGGAGGCACCGGAGCCCCGGGACCCCCGCTGAGGGCCAGGACCAAATGTGCCGGTAGGACGAAAATACCATTACTGAACGAGAATGACTGGGACTTTAGGCCCTTGATGCATTTTGTTGTTTTAGTTTCACATAAACAGGCTTGAAAAACCAGTTATATCTAATGTTTTAGATGTTTTTGTGCATGTTTTTATAAAACTAATGGTAAAGTTTGACACACAGATCTTCACCAAGCGATTATAGTGAGCTAGACAGAAAAAATCCACTCAAATGGCTCCTGTAACAGACTTTGCAACACAACATGGGGTTGGCAAGTAGCCTTTTCTCAACTTTAGCTCGATAGTGAATAACTCATCAGTTACACTTCAAGGACGATGCAAAGGGAAGAGCAGCTCTTTGTTTATTCATAACTGTCACAAAAGAATTTGCGGTTGTTAAAAGCAAAAAACTTGCAGTAGCAAGTGTGTGGTCTTATATCTTGAATTGATCATCGGGGGTATGTTCTTGCAACACGTTTAATCTCTCATTTAATGTGCGGTCAAAATCAGCCAAGATCTAAAAATCACCTAGTGTGCACCGGACATAATGTAACTCAAGCTTGCGGTGAAACCGCAGCTGCTGAATGGGAGTGTTTTGGTTTGTGACTGAGACACATCCAAGTGCCAATAGGTGTTACGCCTCTGAAAAATACAGATAACATCTCTGTTACAGCTATGAACTGATAAAACAATGTCACTTTGCATGGTTTCAAAAAACAATGAACTTCTGATAAAATAGAGAACAAAAGTGCCCCACTTGATTGAATGAGGAGACAGAGATCTTGGAGTGTGTGGCAATCCTGTTCAAAAACATGGTCAAAGCAGCTCAAACGGTCCATTCATTCAGCAGTTTTTAAAAAATGATTTCATTATTGTTATTATTGCCCTCAGGCTTGCTGTATTTAAGGTTGTGCCATCTCTAATTTACTTTTACAAACAAAACATTTCAAAGAGATTCCCATTTTAACAAATCACCCCCTGCATACAATAAATATCCTTTGTTTATAGAGCTCTATTGTGTTTCCTCTAAAGCCTCGTAGTATTTGTAGCAAATAACACATAGCTCATAATTATCCAACATATATTGTTGCCATGTTAGTAGGATAATTATTTTTCCATTGCACACTCTTTTGTTTTATTGTTTCCACCAATAGATCTTCATTAAAATTTTTGGCATCTGGATATAAATTGTCTTTTGTCTAAGTAATGTGCACCTGAAACAATTAGAGCCGTGCATACCTTTAACAGCATTACATGTAAACCAGAGACAACACCAATGAACCAGTGGAATAACGAAAAGTTTAAGTGTTAACTTTTCTTGTTATTGAAACAGCTGTGTGTCACAATGGTTGATATGATTTATAGTTTGCTCCGAACGTAGAGCTGGAAACTGCCCTGCCACATGGTTAGCTTCATAACTCCTTGTTTACTCGGCTTAATTCTCATTCCAAAGTCCCTGCAAGTTTCCTAATTCATCAGCAACACAGATTGATATCATGTGTGAAGCAGGGTGCCACCTTAAATTTGGATCATTACATGGCTGCCGTGCTGTGGGCATTCAAACTCAAACATGTACATAAACACTCTGAGAACGCCCGATGATATTGTACAAATTGCCCTTCTCACAACATTAACCAGCTAAATTCCCATGCTGTACCGGGATGCCAACTCGGGGAACAAAGCAAACCTAACCTCAGCATTTTCCCAGGCTAATGCTGTTTGGTGTCCAGAGAAATGCTGATGAAAATGAGATTTTTCTCCCCCTCCCTGCCCAGGGTGTAACCCCCCCCCACCCCCCCACACCGCCTTTCCCCCTACTGTGAAGGTCATTAGCTTATTCATTTTTAGTCCGGCTGATAGGGATGAATGGCTCTACCTGTGCAGCCTTATGAGGCAGACCCAGCTTCTGTGGGGGTCCTGCCCCCTCGGCCACCCTGCCGGTCACAGTCGGGGAGATTGATGGCCTCGGCTCCTGAAGTGTGTTTGAGGAAGCAGATCTTGATCTTGTCCGGCTCTCCACTGGTATCCCGCACTGACAGGCCGGGCCTCAGCAGAGCTCCTAATTGAACGGTTAAGACTCACAGGGCTGTGTGATACATCACTGTTGATACAGACGGGCCCCGAGTTTCCCTCGCCTTCTCCACGCGCTGCTGTCTGGAGGCGCTAATGAAAATCTGTGGCCACTTTGGAGCACTGTCTCTCACATAATTATTCATAGCCATGCCTTTGTCACTTCGCAAACTGAGCAATGTTTCTGATGACAAAGGATGTTTTAATTCAATCTTCTGTAAAATAGGGAATGTATAATGCAAGGACGCCACCAATTCAATTCAGGAAGAAAGAGTTAGCCTTGAAAGGTTTTCTTTCCCATGAAGCACTTCCATTACTTTTATAGTTAACATCAAAAGACTGTCGTATACAATGCTCTGTGATTATTCAGACGGGGGTTATTTGGGGGGTTTCAAGGGTTTGTGGACTGATTTTGCTGAATATTTTGCTGTTGGATATCTTCATGTCTTTGGACCGTCAATGTCGAATTTTGCAATTTGTTAACATAATTTTTCCTCTGGCTAAAATTACTGTCCAAAGATTTTTTTTTATTTTTTATTTTTTTAAGGTGAAACAAGAAAACATTTGGTAAATGTGAAATTTATGTCTGTGTGAAGTTGTTTACCACTTCAGAGTTCACCGCGCTCGGTAAGTGCTACTTGAAGGAAGGCACAGAATTATCAGGTGGTGCCCTGGGATCACAGCAGGGTGCCCTGAATTTCAGCAACACTATTGAGAGACCATCTCACACAGAGAAACCATTTCCTGCCCCACACTAGGAAGGCAGATAAGTGAGCTTTAAACAACTACTCCTCTGCAGTCTGACTTGTACTTAAAGATCTGTGTGGAAAAGAATTTGCCGGAGCTTTTCAATCTTCGTAATCTGCTTCGGCTTTGGAGCGATCGCAGACACATTTTGCATGGTCGGATTGTTTCACTGCATCTTCAAGGAAACATTTGTCACAGTTATTCTGATAACGGTTATCTTTGTGACTTTAACAATGTCATGTTCAATCAAGTTATTCTAAAACCATCTGCCCCTGATTGAGCCAGTGTGAGAGGTGCTCACTTGTTGTACTTATGTCTGCGGTAAGAAACACAGTCTGTCCTGTGCACCTCGTCTAAACCCCGCGGCCTTTGCTCTCCCGCTGGCTCTCAGGCGCCTTCAAAATGGCAGTACATGATGTCCATGCTGGGTCCAAACACCTGCTCATACTTCAGCCTCTGCCAGCTCCACATCTCTATCTATAAGTTGTCTCCATCTGCGCTCGGGTACCACGTGGGAGTAGTCTCATCTGTTTGTTTATACTTTGCCATTCTGTTGCAGTGAGTGCTATTAAACACAGGGGAATCAGCGTTAATCAGGGATCAGCCTTTGCTTAAACACTCGTTTATAACGGATGAGAAAAGGGAGGAGCTGCGCAATTATGTGCACCCACACCAAGGTTGGTTATTTGCATGTAGCCTCCTGCTTAATTTGTGAAAGACCAGGTCTGTTTTTTAATGTAACTAACAATGACGCCAGTGTCTGGCAACATGAAGAAAGATAATTATTGTAGATTCACTTTAATTACTGAGTCCAACAATTTGGTCATGTGACATTGGTGCAGGTTCAACAAATCCTGACAAAAAAAAGTGTGCTTTTATTATCACGCCAGTTAATGATGAGCCGATTTTCCAGCATATTTCTTCACATTGTGAAAATTCCTGCAAACATTGCATGTTTTAAGAAATCATGATAATTTTTCCCCATTAATATTAAATTAATTAGTGAAAGCAGGATGTGTCTTGTATTTATCAAAATTCATGACAGGTCATTTTAAAGTTTTTTATTTACATCTGTGCATTTAGAAAGCTCTTAAATTAAGTAATACAAGACAGTACAAGACAACAGTGGGACTCTTACAGGGTAAAAAACACAACAGCACCACGCTCACTGAGGGAGGGTCATAAAATGAAATGAATCCATGATGAGGAAAAGGGGGTTCAAAACACTCCAAGTAAGAACCGTCTGTAGAAAACCACCACTTCCAGACCTTAATAGAGTGTTTAACTGCCTTATATGCAGATGTTGTGCATGAGAAGAATCATATAAGCTGCCATTTACTGAAAAATTGACCTTTTTCTCCCTCTTCTCTTTTAAACCTTACAAAGTATTGGATAATAGTAAGAATAATTCACCCAAGTTGATGTCATTCCTTTTCTTCACCATTGTTCAGATGTCAAAAAAGACTTTGAAAAGTGCAATCTACAGTAGACCTTTCACATATCTCATATGTTACATGTTCTTAATTTGTCAAGAAACCATTTACTGTGATAGGCAAGGAGATTTAATGACCTGATTGACTGTAAGGACGGGTAGGGCTCGGTACCACATGGATAAAGTCTTTGCAAATTAGGTTAAGGTTTACTTTATTGTCCCCAAAAGGGAAATTTGTCGTGCAGCTGGGGTTCACATCAATACAAAAGGACAACATCAAAAACAGCAACGATAAACAAATCACATAGCCAGTGCCAGGAAATGAGAATTCATAGCTAGAGCAAATAGACAGTTTATACCGATTGCAAATCAGTGATTCAAACTAAGTGCTAGTAAACAAGAATGCAATGTGCACAATCACAAATAAGCCAGAAAAAGGGGCAAGGAAACAGTCAGTACTAATCACTATTGAGCTAATCAATAGCACTTGGGAAGAAAAACACATGGAGTCAAAAAAAAAAAAAAAGATTCCTATTTGATTTCAAGAATTTGTGTCCAGTTTTGGATCAAGCTCACACAGGTCAAGTTTCACGTCTGTTGAACTTGCAACAATAGTGAGACTCTTCAGTATCTGAACAGTGAAGACGAGGAGGTCACTGACCTTTCCTTCAGGAGGAATTGATTTTTTATTTTTTTTGTATGTTAGCAGAAACTGCATTATTAAGGGATAAAAGAGGCAGAGCAGAGTGGGAGGGAAGCTTCATAGACAGAGGAAGAAGTTGAAAACGTATTCTGTTTGCTTAAACGCTGCGTAGTTCTCAAGCTGTGGGATGCTAACCATGTTAGCTCCATCTGCTTAGCCGTTTCAGTATGTTTCACCTTGTTAGTGCTTGTCTCACTAAGCCCCAGTAGGTTATTAACAGAGGTAGAATCAGCTATAACCTGCATGTCCATAGGGGCAGATTGCCTCAGTGAGGTCCAACCCCCTTTGTGATGGTTGCTTGGGGTTTTTTTTGTTTCTTTCTCTTGCTAACATTGAGCCGATCTATCTCTGTGACTATGAAAGGAGAGGAAATTGTTTGCTAGGTTTGATGTGTCTAATTAATGCCATTGTCGCCTTAAGGAACGAGTAGAAAGCAATTTCACTGCACCATCTCAGATAAGATTGGTCTGGTTTGTCACCCACAATGGCCAGCAGTCATGTGACGTATAGGGTTTATATATTGTCTGCAGGAAGGTGAATGAAAAGCCTCAGTTTGGGGGCCCATTGAATTTGTGTTCCTTTGTGAGTCGGAGAAAACAGGGTAGATTGAGTTTGTGGTGTACAGGAAGGTTATAGGAGAACCACAATAAAAGTCTTTTTATCACAGGCGGTTGGAAATAGAATGGCGAATTGTGTTCTATCGGCTGCGCAAAAGGCAAATTGTGTTATTCTCAAGGACACGTCTTCAAAACAACTGCTGTTGGAAAGGAGGAGAGAGACGGAGCGAGAGACACTCTGCATTTATAGCTGTTTCATTGTTATTATTTCCCCTCATCTCCATCACTCCATCTATCTATTCCCCAAACACGAAGGAACCGAGACTCTGAGAACAGATGTGCACAAACGGTACTCTGGTGACATCCATGTAAACTTAGTCTCACTTCTCGCCGTGAAGCTGCCTCTTCAGCTCCTCACAAACAATTATCATTGAGGTTGTTTGTAACTTCAACTCTTAAGCCTCAGGAGGATGATAAATAGCAGTAGTTTGGTTCGGCTCAGGAAGATCCTTTTCTTTTTTTTTTGCCTGCTGTTTTTTAAATTTGAACTGAAATGCTTCTCAAGGTCTTTAAATGTTTCTATTCTTCGTGTTTAATTATTCATGGTCTATCTGCTGTAATTTTTGTCACAGATTTTCTCCATCCTTTTACTGAATTATAGATGTCCCATTCCCCTTGCCAGGCGTCCAAGAAGCACTCATTCAGTCTGGTTGTATAACTCAAACTGAAGAACATTTTTTTTGCATCTCCTTCTCAACTAAAGGACAGGCATGTCAGAGCGGCTGTGATTTGTATCCTGTATTCCCCCACCTAGATAGCTAGATCTTAGGATGTCATACATCTCCTAAGTAGGTGGCTCAAAAAAAAAAAAAAAAAAAAATGCGGCAAAAATTTGACAAAGTCAAACGCGTCAGGTTGATTTACTCGCTGGGTAACACCCTGAGTCGAGATGCGACACATGCAGGTTTTTTTGGCGACAAATGACAATGCCACACGGGCCATCTGGGGGGGTGTTGAAGTTGAAGAATCACCTCGGTAACCTCCCACCGCTCGTGTAGAGACTGCGTCCCGGTCGGTAAACGAGAGCTTGTGTTCCTTCCAGCTTGTGAGCTGTAACCACTTGCGTTTTCCCCAGGAAACCCGAGGAGAAAAGACAAAGCCTGGTCTGATAGTCGAGATGGATGTGTGGGCATGTGTATGTGTTAAGACAAATGGGAGATGGGGAGGGCGAGGGGGGGAGGTCATTCTACCTGTCACTCTGACCCCA
>JAPZDW010000004.1:18040879-18051568 GCA_029814725.1 Acanthurus nigricauda
TTTTGCATGAAGATAATATGTGGCCCCATTTAGGTTGAGCACTGATTATATGATTTTTCACTCTCACACTTACAAATTTATTTTGCACATCTCTTGACTTTGCAAAGAAACTGTAACTCACCACAAAGATGCCACCAGCTCCAGCACGCACTGCAGATCGATGCAGACTCCTGACCTGTCTGGCCTGCGCGCAAATTCAGTAAAAGAGGACAAGTTAGCAGAATGGTAACGTTATTGTATGAAATGATACGCGAACTGCCCAAAAAGAAGACCTTCGGTGGGCATGTGTTTTTTGGGAGAAGAAGCCATCTGAATAGATTGAATAATAAAGAAGTTGAACAGAAAAAGAAAAAAAACTGGACAGAATTACGGAGATAATGCGTTACGTCCTTGATTTTACATAATTAGGGACATTTTTAAAGACGGCAAAAGAATAATTAACATCCCAAATTTAGATAACAAATAGCAAAATAGCATGTCAATTGTAAAGATTAAGGTGTAGTTATTATAGATCGAAAAGTTATAAAAAGAAGAAAAATCGTACATTAGTAGTAGTACTATAAATGTATTAATTTGCGTTATATAACTTTTAATACTAGGTCGTGACTAAATGATAAAAGCTATTATCGATTTGTTTAACAAATTGATTAATGTCATATTGTAATTTTTCGGAGTATGTAGATGGTGGGAAAAAATTCAATCAATGTCAAATGAATGTGCATGACAGAGTAAATTCTGTGATATTTCATGTTTTAAACTGCCCTTGTCCCGTGTAAATTTCCCTTAGAATTGATCATTTTGTCTAAAGATCACCTTGTAACGTTAAACGTTTGACAGCAGTTATGCTAAAGTAGCAAGCATGCTAGTGTTACCCAACGTTAGTTAGCTTAGCGGCCTCCACTGCTTGCCCTTGCGGGGTGTCATAGCTTCTTGTATGCAAATAATCGAAAAGGGAATTTAAATCATTAGCCAGGGTTATAAGAATAAAACAACTTTACCGTCTGCGATACCGCAGAGCGAACAGCAGCAGACAAAAACATCTTAAAGCTTGAGATTTGGTCCCGCTACGTTAGCAAATGGACGGGACAGCACAGGCCGACATCAACACAATCTCTCGCGCTCGATTGAGCAGGTCTGACGTAAGATGCAACGTCAGTCGCTGCGCATTTTAATCGATCCCAGATAGAAATTCGAGATCAAAAACAAACGATGGCAACAGCCTTTTGGACATTTCCCCTGAGATCTGTTATGTAACTGGAATGGTAGTGCATGTTGCAGGTTTTTCAGTGAATCACGGGAACAAATGTCCAAATCTAAAAACGATAACATTGTTAAAAGACACAATATTACATAATGAAAAAGTAATAATATTGTATAAGCTATAAAATTATAACATATTTATTTGACAGTGATAATATGGTGTTTAGTACATTTAATGTTCTGATTGTGACAAAACCAAAATCTGAAATAGATTACTAGGTAAGAAAAAGAGTGTTTATGTTACTAAAAGTCATAATAATATATGGAAACAAAATCAAGTTAAACAAAGAGTTATTATGTAATTTAGTCTAAAGAATAATATTTCATTTTTTTCCCCCTAAAACTGCCTCTTTTTTGTGCAAGTTAACTAAATAAATACCTTTGAAATACTTAAGCTACTGTGTGAAGAGCATTAAATAATAATATCTTGAGGTTCAAGGATTTTGTTTACTTGGTATCAGTGAACACAATGTTGTTTTCCCTCTCTGTCTCTCTTTTGCACTGGCACTCTTTCTCTACTCATCACCCTCCCTGTCACATAAACCCTCCTATGCCTGCCTGAATCCCCAGCATTCATCCTGCAGCACTCCTCCTTCTCCTCATCACCATCCTCCTCCACTTCCTTGCTTGGAAAAATAATACCACCGACAGGCCAGAGAGGGCTCAACCAATGAAAAAGTGGGAGTGCTGCACCATGAGAGCGGATTGGCTGCTCTGGCCCTAAGCAGACTTGAAGAGAGCCTTCAGCTCAGGGATTAGAGGTGGGTCTTATGCATGCTAAACTGTGTCACTTCTGAGGAGGCCTTGTAGTGTTCTTACCTTACCCAGGAGGATCCAGACAGATCAGCAGTGACTCCAGATTAGCCCATATTCTGACTCTGATGATACAGGCCTGTCGACATCTGTCCTCCCACAATGGTTGTATCTGAATCTCGGGACAAAATGTACTACCCTCCTGATGACATGAAGAGGGGTGCGCATGTGCCTGATTTTAACTCCTATCTTGCGCTGTACAAGAAGTCTCTTGAGAATTCAGAAGGTAGGTCAAACACATCTTTATTTTTTCCCTTGCTTTTTACTTCCCTCCAAAGCCTGTTTGCACACAGTACCTCTCTGTGTTTATGTGCTCTGTCTGCAGCCCGTAGTACTGACATAAAATATCACTTTGTTCTAGCTTTCTGGAAAGAGATTGCTGACGAATTCTTTTGGAAGAAGCCAGCAACAGGACCAATGATGCAGTACAACTTTGATGTGACAAAAGGAAACATTTATATCAAATGCATGGAGGGGGCCAAAACCAACATGTGCTATAATGTCCTGGACAGACTCGTGAGGGAGAGGAATCTCGGTGAAAAAGTAGCCTATTACTGGTAAGCAACAACGTCTGCCTGGAATGAATGGTGGCTCTGATGGGAACACCAACTAGAGTTATGTCAGGTATTCAAGTCAATAGCAACCGTTTGGCCCCCGTGCCAACCTCTCTGCACCAAAGCACAGCAGTGTCAGTGAGACTCAGAGAACATTTATGAGGATTTGTTGCAAAATTTTTCCAGCTTTCATCTCATTTAAGTCAAATGCATATTACAATTTAACATTACATTAGTCTGTCAGAGTCCTGTAGACTCATTGGAAAAATTCATTAGTGTTTTTATGAAGTACAGAGGCCAACTTTTACATAACTGTAAGAATCTTCAAATAAGAAAAGAAGAGATGGATTGATTCTTGCTATAGTTTAGATGTGCACTCAATAAACTGTTCCAATTACTTTATAACTTTTTAGTGCCTTGCTGCTTACAGGAAAGCCTTACGCCCTGAGCCATAAAGGCTCTGCTTTATGTTATTTTCAGTTTACATCACAGCACGTATTTGCTCTGTAAACTGAACAGACTCAGCAAACAAGAAATAGTGGTGCCAACTCAGCAGCAAACAGCGGTTCAATGAAACTGGGCAAAGAGGAGACCATCACCACACAAGTGTTTGCATTACATCGAAGCACTTGCGTAATATGGTATCTGCTCAACTGCATGCCATGTCTGTTTCAGAGAGCCATGTGAGGAGGATATAGCGTGTGTCTGCTGTGTTATTGCCATGTTTATATTACAGTTATCGGTAACCAAACGCTTAGTTATGACCCATTAAACACTTAAAACTTTTGTTCACACCCTGTCCAAACAACATCTGTGAATCTACCTCAGATGGTGGCACCCTACATTAAATGAAAGCCCACAAAGTATCCAAAGTCAAATGTGTGTCTTTGTATTGACTCAGCTTGTAACTACATTTCATGTTGCATCTGCTAAAAATCAAATAAAAAACACAGGCTGATAATACAGGATTGGTAGATGTTTTCTTTTCATAAAAAAGATGTAAAATTGTGGCATTTCAATGACAATGTCTTTTTTTCACAGTGTTCTAAATTACAGAGATGTCAGAATCATACCAAAAATTAAAATACATCATGAAAGAAATCTCATCCACAGTGACAACAATGACACAAGAAAAGGAATCAAGCTTTTGGTTTAAGCTGTCATCGTTTGCTTGAAATGAGAGATTGACGAGAGTCTCGGTGCTCTGTGATGAAAGGTGTCCCGTCACTCATGTTTGTCTCAGTGTCATTTTCCTTTTTCCTCTTTAAGACAAGAAAAAGAAACTTTGCTCAGATCAGTAAGTGTATATAGAAAGGGAGTGCACTATACAAAACACTCAGACTTTGAAAAGGAGAATACATCGCACAAATAAAAGTAAAACTAATAAAAAGAGAAAAAGCGTAATATATAATAGACTGACATTTATGCTGCATGTACAAAACTTGCATGAAGTCTAAAGGCAGCAGTACACACTGTACTTTCTGGGTAATGATAGAGAAGAGTAGAGTCCAATAATCTGGAATTCTTTCAAGACATCTGCAGCACAGCAGCTAAAAGAAGCTTTTCCATGTTTGGATTTTATATCATATGACCTCGGAAGATTGGAGGGTTGAAAGCAGTATTTGGCCCAGAAATTCTGCAGTGATCTCTAAATGTGTAGTGCATTATATGACGACAGTGTGGGGATTTTGAGAGCTGGAGTAATGTGCTCAGCTCTCTTGGCCTTTGTTGGATCTTAAGCAGCAGCACTGTGAATGAGTGGCAGCTGTCAAAGAGCCTTTTTAGAAAGACCAAAGAAAATCCTATTACTGCGGTGCAGCCTACCAGAGATAAAGACGTGGATTAGTTTCTTAAATCTTGTTTGTACATAAATTCTCTAATTCATGTTATATTTCAGGGGAATCAAAGGTTACTCTGTTATTGTCCCAACATGGCTAATTACATTTAAGCCTGATTCCCTGACACTTATTTTAGTTCAGCAGCAGATAATAACAATAAACATGACTCTGAGTCATCTTGAGCACAGAAAATATGAAATTCACTTTTATACTTTTGAACATAGGTTGTATTTGACATGTATAATCTTTGCCTTTCGTAATCCACATTCAGAGCTAACAGGAGCTAACATTGAGCACTTTTTATGAATTAAAGACTTACAGTCTTGATTCCAGTGGACCTCCTCATGTGATTAGGTTTACTCTGATATACACTTACTTATAGACACAAAGCAATAAATGTTAACTTTGAAATACAAGATGCTTTTCCTCATGCTGACTTTCAGAATCGTGCAGTAATCTGCACTGCTATAACAGCATCGATGCACTTCATGACCCTTTATCTGCTGCAGAGCTTCATCACTGCAGTCATTTATTTCACCATAAGCCAGCAGACAAGGTCCATCTCACGTTGCTACAGTGTTTGGCTGCTGTCCTGCACCAGAGGGCTGCCACCAAACTGTCTGCTGTCCTGTGAAACATTGTGTCACATAGTTTTGAAACAGCTGTCTGTCTGTCAAACATCCAAACCCAATATAGATCCAGAAACAACCAGAACAGGTTATCTAACCTGTGAACTTTTAGAACTCATGGAGAAAGTACTTTTAAGGTGTATCAGGGAGGTTTCTGTGACCTCATGTGGCCTGCATGTTTTATGTCACAGTAACAAAGTTGAGTTTTGTTTCTCCTCTTATGTATCTTCTTATCAGGGAGGGGAACTCACCTGACCATCACATGACCATCACCTACCGCCAGCTGTTGAGCCAGGTCTGCCGCTGTGCCAATGTCCTGAAGCAGATGGGTGAGAAACTCATAAATCTCAACAGTGTAATTTAGATATGAAACGCTTGGTAGTTAAAAAAGAGAAAATTTAATGTCTAGAAATAAACTCCAGCAGTCAAAAGTTTGAGAAAAAAACAAAAAAGGGATGAACACATGCCAACATCATTGCATAATTCCCACATTTTTTTGGATTCATGACCTGAAAAGGAACTTAATGTAAAAGCAGCTCTTAACAGTGATGACCTCTTACGTGCCTGGCAAAAGCTTAAAACATTATCATTAGAGTTTTACTTTAATGTCAGCAGGAGTCTGTAGCTCAAAGATTCAGGTTTAAATGTATAGAAGTTTAATCTAAATTCTTTCAGACAAAAACTGGCATCATCGTTGACCCATAACCAGCATGCTGCACCTCATTAGATATGGCTCAGTGCCCAGTACATCCAGTACTGCACTTGTTGCATATACTTCTGTCAGACATACAATACAGTTTCTGAACCATATCCAGCATGCTCAAAGTTTTTCCTAAAGCAGAACCGACTTTGCTGGTTTCAGCTGAGAAGAAACAAAAATCAGACCCATGCAAAAAACCTGAAGTCTGTTTGTTTCCCCCTTTTCAAGGTGTAAAAAAGGGAGACAGGGTGTCTATCTACCTTCCCATGATCCCTGAGCTTGTCTACACGATGCTGGCCTGTGCAATGATAGGTGCTGTTCACTCCATCGTGGTAAGTCATGGGATGAACAGCTTCTTTCTTGATGCAAATGATGTTCAGCCTTTGTTTCATCAGTGTTTGGATTAATGTCATTTAATGCCAGCATGCTTACAAAGTACAACAGACTTTATCTCTTGATTTTCTGACATTTGTCGTGTCGTTATTTGAGAGACAGGCAGTCAACATGCAGGTTTTCAGTGTTTCTAGGAGTAAAAATGATTTGAACCTGAGCTCTTGCTTCTGTTAGTCCAGACAGCTCTGCTGCTGTAGTTATCAGCTGGTGTCTGTGTGAACAAAACGCTGCCAGCACCTGCACTCAATATATGGGCTATGGGCAGCTTGGAAGGCATCAGAGTCAATACAATTTAGTAAGCAAGTCAAGCCAAAGCTATTTTAGCCTTTAAAGCTTCTCCATCTGTGCAAAGGTTAGTGGCCTTGTTAAAAATATCTCCAGGCTGCAAAGTAGGTTTATTTTATAACTTGTAAAGGCTGACTTGAGTGTTGGCAACCTCGTGTGCTTGGTCACTGTTGTAAATTTCCCAACTCTGAGTTTTTAATCATATTTGGTATAAATAACACTTCACAACAAACGGCTCTTTGAAAATAGTGCCAGCTCCTCAGATTCTCGTGTGACTGTTAACATTAATCATAAATTAGCTCTGCATTAAATCAAATCATAGATGGAGCAGAACAACCGATGCCGCTCGTGCACTGACCTGATTCATAACGCTGTTATCAACACTGAAACTTGATGCTCTCTCTGTAAACTATTAACCTTTGCTAGAGCACGAGCCACTGGCAGCAGATGATAGTCCAATAAAAGATTCATTATGAATGTCTGGTTTATTGCGTAATGTTGAACAAGGGTGCATTATATTATAATGAGAAGGAACAGCGTGCATCAGTCTGACTGTTTGCACTGTGAAGAGAAACTGTAACTTCTGCTGAACTGGCTGCAAGTAACAGTTAAAGGATTAATGGAAGGTTAAGCACAGTTTCACTGACTTAGAGAACTGACTTAGTAATGTCAGTTACATTACAGCAGCTTAACGCAACAGTAACCACAACATAAATGTTTCTGGACATAACAAGCCAAGTGCAACTGAGCATCAAAACACCGAGTGTATGAAACTGAGCAAGGTGGTGTTTCATTTGTAATAAATGCGACTGTTAGTTTACAAGAAGAACAATGTGCTAAGTTATGACAAATAACAAACAACAGAACCTGATTTTTAAGGACAGAGGTGTTGTGTTCAGAAAAGCCTTGAGAGAGTTTCTTAAATTCAGCACAAACTTCGACTTGCTCTCAAGAAAAACCTGATTAGATTTTGCCATCAAAGCGACATCACCGAAAATGTTTGTGGCCTTAACTTAAGAGTTAATTTGTCAACTGTGATGGAAAATTACACAATAGAATCTAATTGGATGAAATGTTAAAGTAAAAACATTTTACATTAAAAGGTCAACTTTTCCGTGGCATCATCATGTTCTGCAGAAACACTTTAGGGCCATTATTCAACGCCTTAACTCGGGAAATAAAGAGATGACTGTGACCATATTTCACATTTGGTCACCAACTTTTTATAGTTTGTAGCTTCTTTACAGCATCAATATTTGAAACATTTTAATCACCACAAGCTCAGATGCGTCTGGTTTCAAGATATTAGTGTAAACAGATGTGTTTAAAAAGACTCTGACAATCAGACTCAAGCTGTAATAAACCAAATTTAACCCTGAAAGGTAGTAGATGGTTCATCATGTCCTCAGCTCTTTCTCCTTTCGTGTTTTTCTCATGTTCAGTTTGCTGGTTTCTCCTCTGAGTCCCTGTGTGAGAGGATAATGGACGCTCAGAGCTGCGTCCTGGTGACTGCAGGTACGTCCACAGTCAGCAAAGCAGCACCGAGATTAGATGTGCTGAAGGTCTGAACAAATGAATGTGAATGAATGTTAGCGATGGACACTGCAATCATAATGACAAGCATTTTCCTTTAGTCTAGAAATATGATTTTCAGACCGGAGCATCTCTGTTGCACTGCAGTGCTTCATCTGTAACACCATGTTTTGATGTTTTCTATGTTCAAGTTTGATTCAGCCTTAATGTGTTGTTCCCATTAAGAGCTTAAAAGGTTTTCAAATTGTAAAGTGACTTAATGTTTATAATATCCTCATCAGCATCCCTCTCTCTCTCTCTCTTTCTCCGTCTCCTTCCATCCTTTTGTAATACAGATGGTGTTTATAGAGGAGAGAAGCTGATCAACATGAAACAGATTGCAGACGAGGCTCTGGAGAAGTGCAGAGAAAAGTAGGTCCTGCTTTCATGGCGAACACTTTCCTGCTTCTCAGCATCCGCCCTTGTTTACATTAGCTGCTGGTAATGGACTCGACCCCTGGTGTACGAGTTACGGGACACACACATAAAAAACACACATATCAGCTGTTAACATGCACGCTGACGATACACACCGCCAGGTTTACACATTACGGGGTTGCCGGGCAACATGGAGTGCTCGGATCCATTAGGGAAGCCCGCGCTGCTCGTTCACCGTGGCAACATGAGGATGGGAGGGATGTGAGCTCGGAAAAACATCATGCCGGGAATGCTTATCTGGGGGAGGGGGGTGCAGACGGGTTTAGAGATAATATTTCAAAATAAAATGTAAAGTAATATTGTCTATTATTCCAAAACCTCATGTGGCAAAGCAAAAGTTTGCCTGATGAATTTTACCATAAACCTTAATATGTTTACTGAAAAGTTAGTATTATGTCCTTTTTTTTTACTGGATATTATTATTAATTTCCTCACATTGCATTTCTGTGGCTGCTGCTTTCATCTGTTTTAGGTTGGTTCCCCTCCTCTTTTGCCTCTCTCAAGGTTCTCCCTTTTTTTCCAAATTAAGGGCTTTTGTGGAGTTTTTGCAGAATCAGAGGCTACAGTGTGTTCGTTTAAGTACTTTTTCATATAAAAAAAAAGACACAAGCAGCTGAAACATCTGGAAAAAAAGATGAGATCAATAAAGAAATAAATTTAAATGTTCACTTTTGCAAACTGTCACATGGCACCTTCTCAGCTTTGTTTTCGTTTCCTCTCAGAAATTCATCCAGCGTCACTAAATGCCTCGTCGTCAAGCATCACGCACTGAGGACAAAAAGAGGAGCTGCCTGCAACAAACTACAGGTATGACATGTTTTAAAATCCTTATGAACCTGGACTACAAAAACCTAAAGCAGCAGTCCAGATGCTAAAGACTTGAGATGAATTTTGAAAATTCTTGTGAATTCAAATGAAAAAATTCCCAGATTTTTGGGCCATAAGTCCACAACCCACAGAGGATCACATCCTCACTCTTCTGAGGCTAAAACAACAATTTTTCTAACAATGCAGGCTTCAAAATAAGCCTACAAGGGGCACTGTAAAATAAAGTACAGCTCAAAACTGACATGATGTGCTGCCGCCTGTGCTCCTGCTGCATCACATGAGTGGAAGTAATGAGGGTTTTTTTTCATTTGGGGTTCATCTGCTCCCTGTTGTCGTGGTGTGTCAGACCCCCTGGGACTCGCACTGTGATGTGTGGTGGGATGAAGTCATGGGAGACTCTCCTGAAGAGTGTGAGCCCGAGTGGCTGGACGCCGAGGACCCTCTGTTTATCCTCTACACCAGCGGCTCCACCGGCAAACCCAAGGTAACATACGGGGGTGTGTGTGTGTGTGTGCGTGTGTGTGTGTGTGTGAAGGATTAGCAGGATAAAAACACGTTACTCATTTTCTCGGTGAAACCACATCTTTTAAACCGCAGTGTCTGTTTTCTGCTCTGATGATCAGCCTGTAATGCTGTTAGCTGTAACCTGCTGACGCTGCTGTGAAACTGTGAGGATTCATGGTTTTGTGACACTGAGAGGCACAAATGCAACCAGAGGAACCTGAAAGCACCACAACTGCACATGCATTTGGGTATTTTGTGTGTATGAGATGTTATTGTTGCTCGGAGCACAAAGCCCAGAGCATCAGGTGGTATGAAGTCAGCACTCTGCCTCACACACACCCACACCCACCCACACACACACACACACACACTGCCCCTTGTTGTTGCTGTCTTTGCATTGATCAATTACCTCCTCGTTCATGTTTCCGTCCTCTCGTACAGGGTGTCCTCCACACCGTTGCCGGGTATCTGCTCTACACGTCGCTGACCTTCAAGTATGTTTTTGATCATCACCATGACGATGTGTACTGGTGCACAGCCGACATCGGTTGGATCACGGGCCACTCCTACATCGCCTACGGCCCCCTTGCAAACGGGGCCACGAGCGTCCTGGTGAGTCTGAGAGACTTTGTTCCTTTGGTTTCAGTGAAAGTCACAACAGTGACGTCAGCAGACACATTTATGGCTTCTTACAGGAGCAAAGCAGGGTTTTTCAGTCTACTTAGAGATGTGTGTGTGTGTTGGTGTGTGTGTTTTCTCCAGTTTGAAGGTGTTCCAGTTTACCCTCATGTCGGCCGGTTCTGGGAGATCATCGAGAAGTACAAAGTGACCAAGTTTTACACAGCTCCGACAGCCATCCGCCTGCTGATGAAGTA
>JAPZDW010000004.1:18110249-18120691 GCA_029814725.1 Acanthurus nigricauda
CGATCTGCAAACATCTCACTGTGTCAGGAAAAAGCTTTGTATCGAGCCAAATGGAAGAAGCTGCAGAAACTCCTTCATCAGTACTTACTCCATTCACACCAAGCACCCTTTCAAGCACCCTCCTAAGCACCCCGGCTGACTGGAAGCAGGGCAGCTGCAGACAGTGAGTGCAGGGAGAAGGAGGCAGGCAGGCAGGGTCCGCTGGCTATGAGGATGTGCATGGAGATGCAGATGTGAATGTGGCAGCAGCAGGAAGCGATGGTGGTGGTGGCGGTGGTGGGTCAGGGGAGGGGTGCCAGTGTGGCGGAGCTGGGTGGCTAATGTTGGAGCGAGGGGCCTGCTATGTCTCCCTGAACTTCCTCTTCAGGATTTAAATGATAGGTTCGGATTATTTCAAGTCTGCCTAACCTGATGGTCTGATCTCAGCTCTTTTTTCCCTAAATGTGGGTAACTGATCCAGCACTTTGTGAACTCACAGTAACAGGAAAAACCAAAACGAAGGATCATAAACCACAAACCAGTTTTCCCTGCTCTGACTCCTCTTGACTAAAACAGAATAAGTCTGACTAATTTGGAAGATTTTTGTCCTTTTGCTCAAAGAAAGACTTTCTGTCCTTCCTGAACTTTGCCTCAGACCCCTGTGCCTCCATCTGACAAGTGACTACTCCCCACCTGTTGTGGTGCGACTCCATTTTAAAAAAATCAAGGACAAATCCACAGTCCTTGTTCTATGCAAAAATGCATTCTTCAGTTTGGACAACGTGAATGTGTGACTTCAGCAGTCTGAGCTGAGCTGAAATGTGTTGGTAACTTTGTCCAAGAAGACAGTTTCATCCCAGAACATCTTATCAAGGAAGCAAAAAGGGAAATTAACACAAAGATCTTTGCTTTTGGACGGTGCCACTCAGTTTGGTTGGCTCAGCACTAAAAAGGCCTGTATGAGCTACTGCAGACTTTAAAAGAGCACTTATTTCAATTAGCTTTGCTCTCCTGTAACACTGATTGAGTTTGAATGAACAGATTTTTAAAACAAATGATCAAAACTGATGCAACACAACAAGAGATGTTCTGTCCAGTCGGGGATTCGATTGTGTCAAAGCAGCAGCTTATGTAGCCTCAACCTGCAAACCTCAAGCAGAGTTGAGAAGCCGGCTGCAGAGGTCATGTAAGCTCACTTCTTTTCAACTTTTCACCAACGATTTTTTTTCAATTTTCGAGCTTGCAGTCCTCAGCACCAACCAAAGAGACAAACTTTGATGTGAAAATCATTGAGCTTCCCCTCGAAGTTTACATTTTTGCACAGAGTAAGGAGTGTGGATTTTCTTTCCTGTTTCTCGCAGTGGAGCTGCACTGCTGCTACCTTTGAGAGAAGTACATGATTACTGGACCTGTAACTCCTTCACAGTACATATGAGCATGTGAGTATCAATGTAGACTTGAAATAATCCGAACCTTTACTTAAAGCTTTATATTGTTTGCCTAATAAGATTTACATCCTTACATCCTTAATAAGATTTCGAATGACAGGTGAGGCTGTGGATGGTACGTTTCCTGCTGAAGCTGTAAGGTCTTTAATTAGAGCTGATTTTTTGCACACAGTGCTGACTAAAGATCTCATTTAGTTTATTTTAGCCTGTAATGGTCCACTAATGACTGCACACATGGGGACGTTTGAATCAAACCTAAATTAATCCTCACGTTTACATTTACGTCACTGGGGTTTTTTGTAGCCATTCATAAAGCTTCGCACTACTTAACATGATTCTGCAGAATAAATTTTATTGTCTACTGCTGTTTAAAATCAATGAAACCATCTGGACTGATAATGTCTTTTCTCTCTCGCCTTTCTCGTGATAATGATGTCATCTGGACAAACCAGGAAGGATGCTTTGTTGACTTTTTTACCTTACATGCCTTCTCCCTTATTGTTGACATTCCTCTTTTTTGTTAAAATAATAAAGCAGATATCGAAATGCACAGAGAGACGTCACCTTAAGATCAGAGGAAAAGGTCACAGGAAGTATCTCTTGTACTCACCTGGAAGTCTGTCACCAAGTCTCTTCCGAAGGTGCCGATGGGAGAGTCACGGGACATGGAGGTGACCGTGGACAGGAAGCTGCTGGACTCTGTCAGGTTTGGCATCGGTGACAGGTCGTCTGTCCTTTCTCTAAGCCCCTCCCCTATATGGTCCAGCTTCTCCATGAATATGTGCAGCTCTGTGCGGAAGGCCTTCATGCGGGTGTTGATGGTGTCCAGGACTTGGGTGTCTGGTTTGTTTCCAGACGCTGCTCCCCCTTCCAGACTCTCTCCTGTCGTCACCAGCAGCCTGCCCTCGAAGATCAGACTGTCGGTGTCTGTGATCAGACGATCCACCGTCTTCCCGAGCCGTTCGGCCTCACGTTTCACGTTTGTGAACGACTCCCGCTCTTCCCTCCTGCGGTTTGCCAGCTCAGTGGCACTGAGCTCGCTGCCGTCTGATGGTTTGATGCTTCCGAATCCTGAGGTGGTTGCTGTTTTCTCAAACAGGTCTTCGGAGTCACTCTCGCCTCCGATCGGGCCCTCCCTCTTGGGGTGAAGGAGAAGAAGTCGCCCTGCCTCCTCCTCCTCAGCGGCCTCTCGCCGTCCTGCATCGCTCTCTGCATCGCTGTCTCGAGGGCTGCCGGTGCGCAGGCCCAGATGTGCAGCCAGGTCGCAGCGCTGGACGTTGGACATGAGGACTCGGTTCTCGTACTGCAGCTTCATCACCTTCCCACTGAGCTCATTGATCTGCATCCTGGCTGATTTAAGCTCCTCCATCATCATCCCGCCGCTGGAGCCGTTACCGTTCCCCCCGTTACCAGGTTTGAATAATCCTCCCTCGCTGCCATCCTCGCCGACGAGCCCAGAGCTGCTGCTGGGGCCGAACTTGAAGCGATTGAGTTCAGATGTAAGCTGCCTGTTGTGGTCCTCAATCTCTGAGATGGAGCGGCGCAGCAGCTCGGCCTCCTCCTCCACAAACTGTAGGTGGCGACGCAGCTCACTTGCAGACTCCAGCGCGTCGCCACCGTATGGCGAGGAGGGCATGCTGGAGAAGGGTTCCCGCCCAAAGCAGTCTCTTTCATACTGACAGCGGATGTCCTCGTTTTCCGCCCTCAGGCTGCGGTTCTCCACCTCCAGCTCCACAATCTTTCTGCCCAAGATGTTGGCCTCCTCCTCCACCAGCTTGAGACGTAATCGCAGCTCAGCCTCTCGGGTGGTGTGGGGACCGCCGCCGGAGCACTCGGCCAGGGGAAGAGGACTGTCCACGTCCCCGTAAACCGACTTGTATTTCTGCAGCTCCTGCTCCAGCTCGTCCTTCTCGCGGCCCAGCTTCGCCATCTTTTTTCTCATCAGGCTCGATTCCTCCTTGGCAAACTGGAGCTGGCACCTGAGATCTGCACTGTCATCCTACCAGGATGAGGATAACGCAATCAAAAAGGATAAAGATTTCAATATTTCGTGCTTTTTCTTTTAATCAACAAAACTGCAAAAAGACCAAAACCAACAAGATGGCCCCAAGCCCATTGATTCTCTACACTGAATGTACAAAAATGGGCTGAGACTATAGTTAAATTAAAAAGAAAAAGCTAAATAATCTTTTAAAACAGTGAAGAACTGCAGTCTTCATCAAATACAGTTCAAACAGGAGTAAGTGGTGTTTTTGCTGTGAACTATTTTTTGGCAGTGGAGTGATTCACACTTGCATGTGGGATTGATTTTTTAAAAACTCTACAGATTTATATTAATGGACGAACATGTCACCCAGCACAAGACGGTGACTCATGATGTGTTTTTTGACATGTTTTCAAGGTTTTTGACAACAATGCGATGACGCTTTACGGCACAGAGGAGTGATGCACAGGCAGTTTACTGCAATCAGCATCAATTCATTGTTGGGTTTGATCTTTTCAGGGGATTTTGTGACATTAAGAAATTATAGAATAACACAAGATTTAAATACATACAGTATTTTATAGTTTTGAATTCAGAGGAAAGGGTGGTAGTAATATTTTGTGTGTTGTGTTTGAGTGTTTTTACCTGACTTGAGGACTTCTTGTCCTTAAACGTTTCTCGGCTCCCTCGCCTCCTCAGTGCAGTCTGCACAAGGACAAAGAGAAAGGATGTAATTATAAGTAATAACAATAATCATCTCCACAAAATTACATAAATTTGCTTGTGAACATGTTTAGCAACCCTCCTAATGTGAAACAGACTCTGCACAAGGCCAGAAGAACATTAATCTATGCGGTCATCTTACATAACGTTTCCAGCATCAGGTCATAGCCAAGTCTAATAAGGAAGTCTTTACTCTAATGCAGATTGCAGATCACATGACATAATTACTGTCTGATTCATGCATGTAGTAATGGTGACAGCCTGTATCGCAGGCCAACATCTGGTTATGATCTCGGTCGAGTTGTGAACAGACGCAAAGTTAATAGTCTGTTGAGATATTTGTGCTCGGTATAAAGTTCAGAAAAACTTCGGAGTACAAATGATGAGGATGAGTTTTGATGAACGATGCACCATGGTGCTTTAGATCCCATTCAGCTCAGTGTGACAGACGTCTTATCCGGGCTCAAATTCAGCAACACATGGCGCTTCCACGACGCTCCGGGGGGAAGCATCTGCCTGTCCAGTGGTGAAATCTGTCCTGTGGCTAATACTACGCACTGCACGCAAAGCCCGGATAAAACAGCGACTTCTGCACGCCAGCTTAGTCTTACCCACTAATAAAATCATTCATTTTTATCAAGTCTGTGCACTTTCTTTCACCAGCAGTTGCAGCTTCATATGACAGGGGAAAGAACTAAAAGCGCTGAGAGAAAGGAAGTAGAGAGGGAAATGAAGACAGGAGGAGAGGAAGGGAGAGGAAGAAATCCCCCTTTTTATAAATGCAAAGTGCAGAGCTTTCAAGTGTGAAGGATTTTCCAGGAACAGATTGCTGCCCCGGCACAGTTATTTAAAGGTTCTGATGATCAGTTAAGCTGGGCTCCTTTCTAGTAAGCATAACTTGATATTAATATTTCCGATCTCAGAGTTGCAGTAATATGTAAATGCTCTCGTACTTCATAAGCAGTCAAACGGGACGGCCATAAACCATCTGAGATAATTCTGCTCAGGCTGCAGAGAGAAATCACTTTGTCAAAATGTGAGGGACTGATTGTGAGGCGCTGTGACTGATTTATTGCTGCACAAATCCTCCCAAAAGGCACATATGAATGTCATCAGATTGTGAGTGGTTTGCACAAAAGCATACACAAAAACGCTGTATGTGCTGTGTCCGTGGCAGCATTGAATACAGGCTTCATGGAAAAGTTACTATGTTTGACCTCGAAGATTCCTGTTATGACTCAGACATGAGATCGATGTGTTAAATTACATTCAGATTACTGTAAAAGGGTTCATGTCTGAGCAGTGAAGTTTGCTTTTCTTCCTCCAAAAGATTAGTAAATGGAAGAGGTACAATAGAGGCTCTGTTACTGTGTGAAAACAGATTGAATTGCCTTTATATTTCAGACTTAATGTGGCCTTGTGCCTTTAGATTTTGTTGGTCAAAGACACGAACCAAACTTATTTTTCACACAAATATATTTTGAATTCTTAGGACTCAATTTTCCCCTGCTGTTTTGCAAGGAAATGAATTATTCTTGCGTTTTTCTTTTTTGTAAACCCACTTGCCTCAAAGTGCTACTTGAGGGATGGATTAAGTCTTTTAAATAAAATCAAATTTCAGAGACCGAAGCAGAGAAACAGATTATTATTCATCGCTGTTTCAGCTGCTGCTGTTTAAATCTTCCTGTCCTTCTCTCTCTCGGTTTTTTGCTTTGTGTAAAACCCACTTCACTGTACCAGCGCTGTTGCCAGCCAAAATAGACCAGTAGGACAGTGTGAATCATTCATGGCCAGCCTGATGGAAAGTGTGAGGTCGAACCTGTTTTGCTCGGAGCAGGGACGGACCTTGACTCAGTCGCCGTCTCTACGACAGGAAAGAAGCGCCCACTTAGAAACAGCAACCAAAACATGAAAATAACCGAACTGTGGGCAGACATCGCTATAGAAACAGATTTGTTCCTCCTATTTTATGTATATTCTGTAAACTGAGCACTAGGTGTGGTTAAATCCAATGCTTTGTACACATAAGGTTTAATTTACACAGAATGAATGCAGCTTTCTTTGCTGCTCAAACGACCTTCGCCACATATTTCTCTGCTGAGGTGTTTTTTCATGACCAGTATTTTCTCAATTTTTCTCAACCTGTTACTGAAGAAAACTCTGAATTTCTACAAGTTTCCAGCACCTCTGTCTGCCCTCTTCCTGTCCTCACAGTCTCTTTTGAAGTCTCTGTATCTGATTCAAACTCAGTCTCTGCTGATGCCCTCAAAGGGAGAAATTAACCACGAGCTGAATGCAGATAGGTTTGATGGAACATGGAGTTCTTTGCCCGGCGTCAATTACACAATGTGTCTGACATGTCGTTTGATCTCGTCTCGGTACAAGCCGTCTGCTTTTCCCTTCAAAAAGAAGGTAAACAGATTTGTTTATCTCCATATTTAACTTGTCGAATTGAATTTTTTAGTTACATGTCACACAACTCAAAGTGATGACACACACACGCTGCCATTGTTGCCACTGCTCATGGCGAACTGCACCTCTGCTCATCTTTTCCTGTAATCCAGATCGCTTCATCCTCAGGAATCCTCTCCAAGACTATGATTGTATTTATTTGGTGATGACAGGCTGTAACTTATAGTTTACTACAGTTATTTATTAACTGGCCGCATCAGACGGGTGAATCCGCACCCTTCCCCTCCCCTCTGGTCCAGTCTCAGCTTTGTGTCTGTGCCAGTATCTCCCTCACCAGTCGTGGTTTAATTCCCAGCCTGGGTGACAGAGCTAATCTCCCTGGGGAGACAGCGGCTTAGAAGGCATCTTGTGCAAAGCTCCTCAGAACCCCGGACCACCACAAGCAGGGATCCCTGTTTACTGAATACAGAAGTAAATTTGAGGCTTGAAGACACAAGTGTGATTAGGAAGCAAAGGATTTGAGAGAACACTGATCTACTGGTGCATCCCATTTTAGGAAAAAACACGAGGTAATTTTATTCCTGCTTGTGCACAACACAAGGTTGTACAACAAAATGAAAGTTTGTGGTCCTTCGTGTAACATAATACAGTAAAATACATCAATAAAATACATCCAGGAAATGATTCTATGCAGATAAACATGATAGTGATGATCATATCATTGATGACTTCAAACACCGTCTATCTACTGTAACTTGTTCGCGCAGCGTTGATGTTAAACACACAGTCTGCTTCCCCTCCTCCTGTCGGACCACACGCCGCCCATCCAGTGCTACAACTTAATCCAGGATGTTGTGGTGGAGACAGGTCTCTGCAGAGACGTGGATGCAACAGCCTCTAATTTTACTGCCTGGCAAGCAGGATCCCTATGGTGTCCATTTCATTTTACTGCAACCGGTCGTTAGCAAAGAGAAATCCTGAGTCCAGCTGAGCTAATGGCTTTTATCCTGAATATCTTCCTTCTCCACCAGCTGGTCTGGCTCAGTGGTCAGAAGGTAATTGCTCAAAAAAAATCTGCTATTCTTAATCCAAAACCTGGACAGGTGTGTTTCTCTCATAGCTCCTATGTGTTTTATTAATGATGAAGCAGGTTAAAGGAGCCTCCAGCTGCTGAGATCCAGCTCTAGGTTGGGAAGTTAGAATCTCTAAGTTTGTTGTGGAAATTTTAACTTTAATGCTCCCTGAAGCTGAATTTCTGACTCAGAAAGTTGGTAGAACATCACCAATGCAGACTACAAATCCAAGATGGCTGCTCTGCACAACAACAATAATGAAAGCTGTTATAATTTCTTGCTTATTTACAGTCCTTTGTCTTTTTTTAATGTGTAAATAAAACAGACACAAATTAAAACACACACGACTGTCCAACTTCTAACTATGAACCTGTTGTTATGGTGCAATAATAAATCCACACAACCTTCCTCCAATAAAAATCTGTATTGTTTATATCAGAATAGTTTAACAGGCTTATTTTATTGTGACACATTGTCTATAATCTCTATTCTTCAAAGGGTAAATGAAGTTCAAAAGCACAAGCTCACTGAATGGCTGATTTGTACTGCATGAAAAAAAAAAAAAAAGAAAAGATAGTGGAGAAATCTACAATGGCTCCCTGCACGGCAATCATGAGTTGGCCTGAATGCGCAGGAAGCCATGCCACCATGAGTCTGGTCCAAGCAACTCTATTCAAATGACTACATCTATGTCTCCCTGTAGAAATGGCTCAAATGAGCCTGTTAGCCTCTGAATGAGTCGGAGAGGAAAACAGGACATGTCAACCAGGGAGAGATCAACAGGGAAACAAGAGGAGCATTGGTTTCCGCCTCGGGGAGTTGTACTAGCTAGTATCCTCTGCTCTCCCCTGCACTGATTTGACAGTCAATGCTGATCCCCCCAAACAGTGTTACGTTTAATGAGTGAAAGGCAACTTCACATAGTTTAATGTCAAATTTGTCTCTGGGAGTATAACTTTTTGTCTACTTTATTTCCCCCTCTCTTGAATTCGTTTCAGGCGTTTTTTTTTCCCTCCTCAGTAATAAGATACACAGAGAAATGTTTGTTGCACCACAATCAGTTATTATTAGCTGCAAAATCACAGCGAGAAGGTGTCATTGAAACAAACAAAGTCAAAATCTTAACAGTTCATTCTTTCCATCTGTGTTTTCTGAAAATATGCCACTGTATGCATGATAAAACACACCGCAAACTCAAAATAATTGCTGTTTCAGATTCATAGCAAGAATGTGATTCTGGTCCAAAGCCAGCTTCTTGGCAAACGTCTTGAAAAAGAAGATAGTTTGCTGGCACCCCACTGCTCCTCCCCTTGCAGCAATGCTGTGTTTAACTATCAGCTTTACTGCTTTAAGCCCACTTGAACCAAGGTCTCTTATTTTTCTTGTCACCCGGTCAACAACCGAATTTTGTACCCTACGAAATTCATTTCCCTCTGTGTCATATTCCCTCAGAGCAAAAAAAAAAAATTCATGTAATTGAGCATGCATGTTTTGTATTGTTTGTGAAAGAAGCCTTTGTTTAATACTTCAGATCAGAACTGGGAACAGCGCTACTTTGAGCAGTGGAGGTGATTGTGTTGGTGTAAAGAGACGCCTCTTCCTCCCCAAGGGATCAACAACATTCACAGTTTCCGTGGTGACCGATGAGAGACTGCGCCTCCCATGCCACATAAACCTTATTTACTATTGCAGCTGTTCAATTTTGCAACACCTACCCCACTTTTTTTTCCCTTATTTGGTGTTCATGTAAGAGGAAGAAGTGCACCTTGCACCTTGTCTCTACCACCAAGATATATGCATCTGAAAAGACCGCTGCAGGAAGTCCTCACATTCTTGGAAAACAAATTCGAGGTCGTGAAAAAAAAAAAAAAAATTAAATTACGCCTTTTTAAAGCAATAATTAGCATTCAGTAGGTCAGCCCTCTTTACTAGAGCATTGTTTTGGAACTTGCCATTTAAAAGATTTTATAGTTTGTTTTGTTTTGGTCCTCACAGGCTATTACTTTGCAAGGGCTTTGCGTCACCATCTGTTTATTTTCTTGGAGAATCACGTCTATCAGAAAACAGGCTGGGAACATCACAGGGCTTGACATACACTCACACACACACACACACACACACACGCACAGACAAATTCTTGCCCACAAACAGAAACAGAAACAGAAGAATAGATGCACAAAACTGCATACTGTCTGTATAGCAAGTGTAAATTCTTTTTGTAAGGATAACAGACATACAAGGAGACAGACCCACATGCTCTTTCGCCAAGACACACATACACACAAACACGAGCACAGGCAAACAAAGCATTACTTCCTCTCTACCCTGCCACATACACACTCTCTACGGAGAGAGGCTTGTGACTCTAAACTAATAAAGCCAGCATGTTGGCCACAGCAGGGGCTGGTGCACTGTTGTTAGTAGCCCCCTCAGCCCCAGCTGCACTTCTTGCCTCTCTTTTTTGTTTTCAAGCACATCATGGCAGGATTATATCACACGCTTGTGCCACCCTCACATGCAGCCAGTGGTTCACCATTAGTGCTATGACATTAGAGACTCACTAAACTGGGAAAATGGTGTGTTAATGAATCACATGTTAATAGAGTAAATGAATGAAAAACAGGAGTGCCGTATTAAGTCGTGCCATCTTTTTTACAGATGCATACACAGCATGCAATCGCTTTGGGGAGAGTTAGAATAAAGCAGTTTGAAATGCCAAGGCACTAATGCAATCAAATTATGCTACTTGGCGCTGTTTCAGAGGTAAGTTCCTCTTTTACGTGAGGCATGAGGAACATTTCAGCAAATAAATGGTGTGGTCAA
>JAPZDW010000005.1:400622-413092 GCA_029814725.1 Acanthurus nigricauda
CCAGCATTCTGGTGAACACAGGTAATGAGTCATTTTGACCCAATAACACATACATCATACTACTGTAGTAAACACTCAGTAGTGCCCTTTAGCTATATATTTTTTCTGCTGCTGAAAATAGTCTTTTGAAAATGAATCTTTGACCCCTGTCTGATCAAGCTTAAATGGATAGCGTTGGCCGTGCCCGACTGTTTTAGGGAATTTTTTTTTTTTTACAAACTGAAACATTTATATCTTCGTTAGAAACACATAGATTTAGGGTGGAGTGCCACATATGGAAACTATTAAGAAACAAACTAATGCACTGTTGGTTTTTGGTCTTTTCATGGGATTTACTGAAAGTCTGAAAATGAAAACCACCTCAGTCTCATCCTTTAAGCCTAAAGTAATGTTGAGGAAACCTTAAGCTTTTTGGCCCCAGATAAGTGATGAGCAGGTTTCACATGGCACATACTGATTAGATACATTTGTTGCCCAGAAAAATATAACTAATTTTGAATATCGTGTTAACTGGTGTTATGTAGATTTGATAGATAATGAGTCACAGGAATAGCTGAGCCTGAGCTGTCAGTCTGTTGTTCTCTGCCTTCCTTAATCCACCACTTATGACATCCCTTACAAGAATTTGCCATTTCTGTCTGAGCTTATGTTGCATGATTTATAATTTCTATATAAAACCTACAACCACAACCTCTGCTAAATTCTTTATAAAACCTTTTTATATGGTATGCAGCTGGATGACATCATTTATGGTACAGGGAAGGTTGACATACAGCCAAGCTTTAATTTGTTTTAGAAGAATAAGACAAACAGAGTCCAAGTTGGAGAATGTTCCAACAGAGCACTGACAGCTCCTGCACAACATGTGTCAGCTTCGGTATCACAGACAAGTCAAATGGTCATTTTTCACATACATACCTCTTTGCTGGGAGTCATGTGAACAGAAGCAATACTTGACATTGTGGCAAAATTGATCTGAAATTCTTGAGAGTTTTCCTTTGTGAAAGTTTAAACAAAGTCAGTGAGAGTAGTGGGTCAAACACTGGAGGTTTTATTAACAGCACCATCCATTTCAAACCATTGCTTTTAACATAACAAAAGACGGTAATGAACGTTTTTTTTTTTTTTTTTTTTTTTGGTCTCTTTGCCTATTACTGGATGGACCATGAAAGACAGAGAAAAGAGTTTTCATTCCCCCGGAGAGCAAGATGAATGAACATGTTAAAAAGAAGTAGAGAAAATAGGAAAGTTCCCACCTGCTTCTTTCCTCAGCTGTGACAAATCCTGTTCCTGCTCTGTGCCAGAAATTCAGAGCAAGGCACCAAGTCAGGAGGATCATTATGTTGCATGGTAGCCAGTAGCCAGAGCTGTCCCAGATAACCAAAATATTTTATAGGTTTAGTGGTATCTTCTTGATGAATGGCGATTGTATTCAAACGCTCTAATTTAAACATATATAGGGGGCAGTTTTTTAAGTTTTTACTTTGTTAAAAGTTTGAACGAAATTGAGACAAACTTTAAGGTCTGGGGTCAAATAAGTGTTTTATATTTTTGCTTTATGAACCATTCAAACAATAAACGAGTTCTCAAAATAAAGGAAGTTAAAAAAATTTTGCTTACTCGTTTTTAAGTCTAGGCCTTTGCTGTTTAAACAACAGTTTCAGTGGCAGATGTCTCATAACCTTAACTCACAAAATGGAAATTTTCTACTTTGGTGTTTTGGTTAAATTGACTATTTTCAGGTTATTTAAGTCAGATCAGATCCAAAAAGGTAAATTTAGGTAAGCACAATCTACTGTCTGCATATAGGCCACAGTGCCAATTGTACATGTATCGTTCTGTAAATTTAGATGATGAGGTCAAGGGGCTCCTAGACATGCAGGATTAAATGGAGGCTTCTCACATCAGCCATAAAAGTCTCTTCATTAAGACCATCCAAGCACTCTTCTTTCTCTCTGTCAGACTCTGTTGTATCACTTAAGCTCAAATGGTAAAGCAAAATCTATCCCTCCATCAGCTGCTTTGTCCTCTTGCAAGCCATTTCCTGTCGCTACGTCACCCGTGACCTGTAACCTAGAAAGACGACATCTTTGGTTGGTTTCCTTGGCTACTAAGAGGGAAAAAATAGCGAAATCTCTTACTTTTCCATCTGCCTTTTTTTCACTTACATACACACCCCTTTTTTTTCTCTTAGCAGATTTTGGGAGGGTCTCAGTTGTGTGTTCAACACTCTTAGTTGAAATTGTCGAATGTAGGAAACTAAGGACTGCAATGCTGACCAATTTACATTTTTCAGGATGGTTTTTGTGTTCAAGCATAAAAAAATCTGGATGGAGATTTGGAATTTTTGAAAAAAAAATTACTATGGAAAATTTTGTACTTGGCTTAGGAAGGAAAGATGTCTTAAAAGATTTTCTTCAATTTTATTAAAGCAGTGTACTAAAAATGTTTTTGACCATAAAACTATTTTAAACAGAGGATAAACCCTGGCAAAGTAGATCTGATACTAGTATTACATAGTCAGACCCATCTACACACTGCCACAATGCCACTGCTGGAGAAGGTCTGACTGAACTCATAATCATTCTGTTAAGGGAAAAAAACACATTTGTCTTGGGCGCATCAAGCCCAGGATGTAGCAATGGTTTATTGCAAAAAATTGTATTGCAGATAGCAGAGGGGGAGAAAACTGCTGACTGAAAGAGGGGGTTAATGGTCGACTTATACTAGCAGCCTACTTCTATGAGCCAGATTAGCCTCAAGGTACAGTTTCACATATATGGATTTTTCACCTGCTGAGGTGAAATTTGTGTCAAAGTTTTCAAAAGCTGAACTCCAGGAGACTTTGCCACTTCATCGAATAGAAGTGAACATGAGGCATGTATTTGCTTTCATTAAGTTCATGCAGGTGTGACAGAGCCCCTATAGTGCTATATATATATATATATAATAAAGATGATGGAATTGTCCTATATTTGGAAACTAAAAGACATGTCCCTTATTAAACCGATAAAGAACACACTTTGTTCCGTATTTTTGAAAATCAATGTCAAAGCGTTGTCTTTTATGAAACTGTGCAGCTCTGACTGATCCTGCTCTCTCTTTCTGCCTGTCTGGAATGCACTTCTCATTGACCATGAAAAGTGCTGCCAGTGTTGCTACGATACTCATGTGATCCCCGAGTTTCAAAAACATGTCTAAGGCTACCCAGACCCAGTTATGCATGGATGTATAATGGGAATGTATAATGAGCTTTTATGATGCATCCATGCAGTCAAGTTGCTGGCAAAAAGGTAGAAATGTTTACAAAAAAACTGAGTAGAAATGAACAGTTGTCTTAACTGTTATTTGCACTGACCAAATATATTTTTTAAATCAGAATCAAAGTCAGAATCAGAAGTACTTTATTGATCCCTGAGGGGAAATTGCCTTTTGTTACAGATGCTCCCATTCCAAAGTCTTAGAGAAGTATGAAAGTATAAAATACATCAAAAAAATGTAAACATAAGTACAAATATAAATAAAATATATCTGAACACTAAAATATAAATATAAATGTACATTTGTTCTGTATCTACAAAATATAGAATATGGCATACTGAGTATTGCACATGGATGTAGTTATTGCACTGGATTATTGCACATCAAGTAGTTATTGCGTCTAACACTTAGAGTGAGGAGTTGTACAGTCTGATGGCCACAGGCAGGAATGATTTCCTGTGACGCTCCGTGGTGCATTTTGGTGTGATCAGTCTTGTACTGAATGCACTCCTGTAACTGACCAGCACGCCGTGGAGTGCGTGGGACACATTGTCCAAGATAACATGCAGCTTGGACAGCATCCTCCTCTCAGAAACCTCAGTCAGAGAGTTCACTCCCACAACGTCACTGGCTCTATGTATCAGTCTGTTCAGTCTGTTGGTGTCAGCTACCCTCAGCCTGCTGCCCCTGCACACCACAGCATACAGGATAGCACTGGCTACCACAGACTCGTAGAACATCCTGAGCATAGTCCTGCAGATGTTGAAGGACCTCAGCCGCCTCAGAAAATAGAGGCGACTCTGACCATTCCTGTAGAGTGTTGTTATTGTTAACGGTTTCTGATATCATAATGAGTCTGCTCATCACAGCTGCACATACTCAAGGGCATAAACAAGTGTGAACACTTGAAACATACTTGAAACCACTGGATGATCAAAATACATATTAATATTCATTTTTCTGAAGAAAACAACCAGGAAAATAAATAGTATCTCTAATGATAGTAAATCCAGGAACACTGTGATTTAAGTCTTACTGTCCATCTTTCTAAGACAGTCACTTTTTTCCTGAAACGCTTTTGGTATCATAATTGTCTGTGATGAATTCGCCTCGGCATCGGCCTAACAATATAAACATGATTAAGGGGCTGAAATACCATCTTATGACTCTTTTTTGCTACTACAACATGCTCTGTTGGGTCCTGCAGATGCAAGGAAAGCACCGAGTTATTGACAGCTGTTTAAGGTGTAGGTGGTTTCAACCCCATGCAGCATTGTATCAGTGCGTAAAACAGTTTGCTGAAATTTTAAGTTTATGACTACATGTGACTGGGAAAGTGGGCCCTTTCAGGTTCTGTAATAGTGTGTTTGTAAAGTAAATGGTGTATGGTTACTTCAGTTTGACTGTAGAAGTTGTAGAAGTTATGGAGAGCTGCGTGTTATTGCAATAATGAATTTCTGTACAACTAGACTGTGGAGATAAATCATGAAGCCCAGGTTGAGCAGGAATAACAAGTGTAATCTCTTGACTGCTTGAAGTTATGATTGGAAAAAGTGTCCTTTAACAGCTGTTTTTGCTGTTCACAGCCTTTTATTGACAGATTTATTGATTTGAACTTTACTGAGTTCTGCCTGTTTATATGACAAAGATAAGCATTTACCAATTAATTTAGTGTCCGTTGATTAATACTTTCAACTCTTTAGCTGTAGTTGTAATCTGTAATCGTCCATAAAGCTGTTAGATAAATGTTAAGAAGTGAAAAGTACACATGTACTTAGTTACATTCAACCACTGCAGACACAGACAGATTTGCAGATGAGAGCATACATGCATCATGAATCTTTACTGCACTTCTTTTTAGGCGTGTCCTTTGTGTGTCTTGAGACCCCGTTTTTTTCACTGGTTGAACAGTTTCCATGTAGCTACAGGGCCTTATAATTACATTTAATTATAGCTGAACCACAGTTGTGATTAATACTGTAACCTCTCTGCTGGGTAATTTCTCTAAGTGAACTATTGTTTAATTTCTGTGGCCGTGTGCTGCATGAAGAATTTACACCACTCGACTATCAATAGCACAGAATACCTGCACAGAAAAACCTTGATTATAAAGTATTAGACTCAATAGGTTTATGCATTTTCTCTGCTCAGTCTGTGTAATAAGATAAGGAAAATCCCTTCAAGTGAGCACAGTGAGTTCATCGTCACTCCTCCAGGAGGCTACTGTGGGATTACGGCTTGGATTTAGGGCAAAAGTTAAGTCAAGGCCGATGATTTACAACATGAATGGAGTCAATTACTGCAAAGGCTCTTACACATACAGTGACACAAACTTGTGTCTTTGCTCGTGTGCACAGTGCAGTGTGTTGAAGTCTGTAATGGGGGTCTGTGGCTGTAAATACCCAGTCATCCAGGCACTGCAAGGCCTTGTGGAGAACAGAGCCCTTGCACTGGCCTGAGAGAGGACATTGACAGCAGAGGAGGACTGCAAGGCCAACAGATAATGAGGCCTTATGGGTGAACAAAATTTAAGTGTAATTGTGAAGGATGCTGAGTGTAAAGGAGCACTTCGGAAATTCAACATTGCACTTTTATCAAGTTGGGGAACTCAAAAGTCAATATCAAAACAGAAAAGGCCGTAATATTCTGGATATGCCATCCTATCCAAGAGATCACTGGATCCTCTGATACTCTGCTGCAACTCAATAGTGTCTTTTGTTGGACTCTCCCTGCCTCCTAAACGCTCTTTGAACTTCACAACCCAAGTTTGTAGCACGAACTCTGTTAAAAGTTTGAATACTCCGGCCTAATCCATGATGAGTCTGATCTCAGACTTTAAGAAGGTCCTTCGAGAGCCACATAAGACTTTATGTAACTGTTTTCATAGGCTGAGCAGAAGTCCTTGAGACTAATAAACTGAACTTCATGTTAAAAAATTGGTGGATTTAACCTTTAAAATCATTGAAGACTAGACATTCTGCTCATTTTGAGGATTTTACCTGACAGACACATATTTTTTTAGTCTTGACAGTCTCAAATGAACACACATTGAACAGCATTCTGGATGACAGGTGGACTGTCATATGAATCACATCACATTGTTTTTAAAATTCAGTAAAAGCCCCAGAAAACACACTCATTTATGATGCAGTTTGCACGAAAGAAAGACACCAAGGAAAAACTCTGTATTTTTTCAAAGGGGATGTGGATGGAGAGACACTGGTAACAAGGACTGTGAACTCTGCAAAGAGAGACAGAGACTTCATGAGTAACAGAGCATTCAAGCAGAGAGACACAAAAAGACAGGCAGTCTTCCTTTTCTGCGTCTGAATCTGGCAACTATGTTTAGCTCTGAATATGCAATTTGCATATTCAAACTGGATTAGGCAGTTGTTTCATTCTGGCGCATTTTTGGGAGACGAGATAGTTTGTTTCCTAAGCAACATGCTTCTGTGTACCTTTATTTTTTTACTATTTAAGTTCATGTATTTCCCTAAAATGTGCTTCTTGTACATGAGGGAAGCCTTTGGAGTCTTCCAAAGCCACATGTGTCCGGTTCAATGTCACAAACAGGCCAGAAAACAGCACTGAGAACAGTAACAATGTCATACAGCATTCGTTTTTTATTTTATGTTATATTTTCCTGCGTGTTTTAATGCATTGTTGTTTATCACAGGGTCTCTTAGCTGCAGTAACATGCCTTTAGTTTGGGTCGGATTTATGTTCTAGTGTGAATAGAGTAACGATGGGCAACAGCGACATTCGATATGAAGTTCAGCTCATAATAAATGTTGCTGTTGGGTCTTAAATGTTTGAGTATGTGGTCTGGAAACTCCAGTGTTAACTTCACACACTTCATCTTTGTGAAATAGCACTCTAAAATAATTCAAACTCACAGTACATCAAACATTTTACATAATTTACATTCACTACCTGATGTAAAACATCTCAGTTCTGAACTGCTGAAAATAATCTTAATGAGAACAACCTGTAGTGTAGTGATTTCACACTGTCAAATTCATATTCATTATCAATCTAATATAATTGTAATGTTTCTCTACCATTAATTAAACAGAAGAGTGGAGCTATAAACTCTAAGTTTAAACCCCTAATTATAAACGCTTAAGACTGACATGAGTCATCCCTATTTCCTATTATGATAGAGTTTCTTTCACTATGTCTTCCTACTGTGTGTCTTCTTTTTCTTCGTTTTTTTTGCTCTTCCTCTCCTCCAGTCGTTACTTCAGTTTAGCCCTGAGGTCTCCATGGAAACAAGGTTTAGTTCAGACGGCAGAGATGTGGAGACAAAGTGAAGCGAGAGAGACAGAAGTGGGATGAATGGAGAAAACCTTGGTGAAATCATAGAGTGGGTTCTTTTCTGATGTTTGTGGACATTAAACGCAGGGTCAAACAGCGGCTGGAAGTATGGACATATTTTAATAGCAGATATACTGGTAAAACCAAACTGCTAAGAGCACAAATAATGGTTGAAATTTTGTCTAAATTTAATTGGGATATTTTTTAAAAATCACTTTCCCCATGATTTGTGGGTTGTTTTGCACTTAATCTATAACCAATAATTGTGGACAAATTAGCATTTTTGTTTTATTTTTAACATCATCAGTAATTTATTGGCTCTCATTTATTTGAATTTTTGAATTTTTGGCAGAAACACGTTCTGAGACATGTGTGCTGCTGAGTTTTTTTCCTCTAATTGTAGCAAAATGCTGCAATTTAAGGCACTGAGAGAAAGAGAGAGACATGATGACATGAGTTCAGTCCATGTCTGGACATGTGACTTGTAAGTCACACATTCATCTACACCGAGCAACAAAATATACACACTGAGTCACTTTGATGAAAAACATGTCCAAGTTTCCAAATATAAATGTCCTCTACAGGAGTGCCGGAGAAAGTACATGCGTTTGCCTGAAAAATAAATCCAAAAAGAAACTGAAACTTTCTTTGGTCCCTATTTCTTTCAAGTCAGGAACTCATAAGTGGAATTAAAAAAGAAAATCAACGAATTGGAAGCCAATATATCCTGTCTCGTGTTTTTACTTGTATATTTTGTCAGACTTGACAACACAACAGTGGACATTGTGCAACTGTTTTCTAAGGCAGGGTATTATTCCTTGTGATGAGTAAACTGACCTTTCATGTGTTACAGTAGCAGAAAAAAAAACAACACTCAGGTAGTGAGCATGTTCTTATCTGCCGCTGTCCTAAAATGAAATGTCATCATCCAGATTGACGGATAGAAAAAGGCAAATCGAAAGGCGTTCAAAACACATCAAACATTTCTGACACAGACCAGACTTCCTTAAGAAGCAGCTGTGGTGCTCGGAGCCAGAAGCAGGAGCCATGAATCTCTTCCTAAGATGTTTACTCTGAAATCATATCTGTAATTTAAAAGACAGGCCTGCTATAAGCACCACATAAAACCCAACTATTAGAAATAAAAGGGCCCACATTTGAAGGAGTAAACTTTAGGAGATATGAAAATAAGCAGATGGATAACAGTAGACCTTTTGTAACAGCGATGCTATGGTAGTGCATTAAAAAAAATAAATAAAAAAAGAGGATTTGATTTCAGACAACAAGCAAAAGAGCTGCGATGTGTAACACAACAGTGTCTAGTTTGATATATAACATAATATCAGCTGAATGACAGGTGGACCGGTTGGGACGTGGACATAAAATATAAGACAGTTCAATTTTAAGATAACCTGCACTACTTTATTTATTTGCTGATATCTTAACAACACTGTGTCCCGCCGAAATGATCCAGATAATATTTGTTAGGTATTTCATCACTGAAAATGCTTTTTTTTGTTCTCTCTCAATAATACAACGCCCTGTGTTCATACCAGCATAGAAAAAGGCAGCTTCCTCCAGAGGTTCTTGAGGATTTATTATGTAGGAGGACACAATATAATGGGGGATTAAAGAGGGGGGGTTAATTCTTCAACCTATCAAAATGACTGGTAGATGAAGAAAAAATCTACTAGAGAAACATATTCTTTACTAAACAAACAATAATCACAGAGGTTCCCGGTGAGTTGTTTTACCAGAATATTAATTTACTGCGAACAATTTATTTAGATTTTGTACCAAAAGGTCGGGAAACGATGCAATTGATTTCATGCACAAAACAGGCCCACTTCTCTGCAGGCTTTTGAAAAGGATGACTGTCATTACTTTAACCTAAGAGAAACTGGCCTCTAATTCAGAGGAGACATCCCACCTCTTTTATGCTGGTGGAACCATTCACAGAGCACTGCACTTAATATGTGCATAAATATGCAACATATGCTTGAATAATGGTAATCATGAATTACTCAGCCCTTAATGGCTGCTTCCGATAAATGGTTAGGTAAATCCTAGAATATTTTTGTTCTTTGTTCTTTATTGAAAGGTGCTTACTCAGTCATCTCCTATGACTCACCTTGGATGCAAAATTTGAGCTCTTTAGCATCTGTGACGGTGCTGGCAGGCATCCTGTCAGGAACCTTCTTGCTCATGCGGTTGTAGTTCCTCCTCTTCTTTGACTCACCCCACAAATTGGAGCCACCGTGCATGCTGGGAATGTTGAGCACTGCAATGCATTCTAAGGAGGTGTTGCTGAGGTCCAAGATGATCCCATCGCACTGAGAAGAAATAAAGGGAGGAGACAAAATGACAGAAAGAAGAAAGAAAAGTATGATTATGAAACAAATTTAGGACAGAATCTCAAAACACGAAAAAATACACTGAACATTCATGCTAAATACTAACTGACAGAGATGCAAAAGATGCTCTAATTTGCTTTTTTCACAAAAACATCCAGACAACAGACATTAATTTGCAGAAGCTCTGCTGTCCTAACTTGCAGGAGCCAAACAGAGATGACCTTGCTGAAGATAAGCATCCACATGTTCCTCTGAGGAATGAAAAGGCCAAGTGTACAGAGTCCTCAGAGCACAACAGTCAGACTGGAGTGTAAAGTTTGACCATATAGGTGAGAAGGAACAGTTCCCCTCAGTGCCCTGTTGGTTTGCAGCAGAGTTTTAAACTGATGCCAACAGCAGTAAGGAGTTTATGTAGTGAACAGTGTGGTGGTATGGGGAAAACTTGGGAAGGTTCAACCATACAGGCAGCAGCATTCCAGATTAGCTACAAAAGTCTGATGGTAGATGCAAAGACTCAAGCAAGCAGGGAGCTTGAACAGTTCAGGTCAAAGTGGACAAGTTGCCTGGCTGATCACCTGGATTGCCTTCCTGGTTGGGAAAGATTAACCTAACACACTTCCTGAAAGACTCTTTCCCCCAAAGGGACACAAGCTCAGTCTTGTGTAGGTTGACCTTTAGTTGGTGTCTTGACATTCATTACAAGATGTCAGCAGTACCATGTGCCTCCCCCCCTGAGGGTCAGAAGGGGGATATTATAGAATAGCTGTGTGTCATCGGCATAGAAGCAGTGCAACAGGGAAAGAGTCCAAGATGAAGTACTGTGCAGAAACAGTTGTCAAGCTGTGTGGTCCAAATGAGATACTTTCACCTGTCAGGTAGGTTGCAAACAGGTAGCACAGAGCCTGAAAAGCTCAATCATTTAAGTGGAGAGCGGGATTTGGTGGTTCAATGTGAAAATGCAACTTAAAGGTCCATGAGAGGGATTGCACAAGAGAGGGAGTTTGCATGGCATCGAGCAGCAACTAGAGCTGCTATCATCGAAGAAGAGATGAGTCAGATCAGTGATCCGCTTTGAAGGTTGATATGTGAGAGGTATTCTGACATTTGGTTCAAGTGCCTTCAATGTTAGAGGGAATATTGCTTACTTTCTTTTTTAAGAAAGCAGCAAGAAGCATTTGGGACATGTGAAGGAGGAGAAGGTGAGGACTCGAGCACGCAGAAAAGGTCTTTGTTGTTGTTGTTTTGAGATTTGAAACAGAAATCTAGGACAAATATGTAATGCGAGCTCAAGCCAACAGCCAATTTCATACGATTCCTCCATGTGTTGCTTCCATCTGTGCAGAGATACTGGTAAATGCTTTCTGGTACAAAGGCATCCCTTGAAACTGTGTTTCAGTGAATTTCAATGTCAAATGTCAGGAGCTCAGCTGTGTGGGCAAACATTTCTTCAGCAGATATCTGCAGGCATTAGTATATTACACAATAACAATGAAGATGAACACAAAAGTTGGGTTAAAAGGTGTTCTTATCATTTTTAGAGCATCAACTTCTAGTGGTTTTTAGTTCAAATGCAATCGGTCGTAGAGTAACTAATGCAGGAAATTCTCTTAATAAAATGGCACAGCAGGACCAAATAATTGAGTTTTTAAAGACAGCATATAAAAAAAACATCCAATATGTTTAAATTGAAAAACCTGATTTCCTCCTCTGTCTCTGCAAAGCTGAGTCACCTGTAGCATGTGTTCGACTAGATTGATTCTTGGAGGACAGAGAGAATTGCTGTGATTGCAGATAACTTAGGATAAGCTGACATTGTTTTCTTGCAGTAATAACTTAGCCAAAAGTGCAACTAACTCTGAAACTAACACAAAAGTAGCCTTAATTTTTCACAAACATCAGTTTAGTGCTGTTACCACGCCCTTGCTGGCACCGAGGCAGAGCAACATATCTCGTATTTCCTGATTAAACTACAGTTAATAGTGTTTGTAGAAGGAGTCTGGTCCTTGGCTGACATGTATGTGGAATTAAAGCAACCGGATTACTAAAGTGCATGTAAATGATTCACTGATTTCTGTGAATTACTAAACGTCTTGTGCATATTTTATTGAACTTATCAAGCTAATTTTAACATCGAAGCTAATAAATACCAAAGAGACTACAGCTGGAGAGTATCATAAAATGAAATAGCCGTCCATGCTTGCACTCACGTTGCGCACCAGCGATTTGTTTACGACCTCAAGATTTATTTTGGTCTGATGCATTACCTGGACAGAAGCCAAGTGAGCACTTGTGTGAAACAGCAGAACAGACTGCAATAAAATAAGTTGTCCCAATATCAGTGCATATTGTATGATACTAACAAATCACATTTGGGACTCTTGACTTTACTTTGGATTCATCAAACGATTTGAACACACAGGAAAATGCCAACAATGTGTTCCTTAACTCAGCATGGGTGGGTGATTAGTGCTGACTCAAAGCAATTACATAAATGTTTTACCATGAGTCCACAACATGCAGGTAAATCATCAAGAGATG
>JAPZDW010000005.1:958385-969726 GCA_029814725.1 Acanthurus nigricauda
GCCTTATTGATTAAACATAAACCAGCGCTCAGGAGAACTGATGGGTTTAAAAGGAGGGATGCTGAGTCATCAGGTTGTCAAGCGGTCGGCTTCTCGGGGTAAAGACGGGTCAGAGGGCCACGGGGATAGATAGATATTTAGAATAATCGCTGGTGAGATCCAATGAGTTCTAACAAACCCCTTTTTGATCATTTGGTCAATTTTTATTTCTCGCAGATTAGAGTTCATATCAGTGTTTCCTCCAGTTCCTCCATCATCCCTGTGATGGAGTCAGTCCAGGGTCAGGGATTTCTCATGGTGCTTTGTGCTTTCAAACAGCCTCAAAATGTTCATCTTGTTACATGAATATGGACGGTGGAAATTGTTTTTTTATCTGCTGCTCATGGCCTGACTGATTAACTGCAAAAACTATTGTGTCTCCATGGCAACAGAAGATAAGGTGAAATGGGTACGTCTCTTCAGTCCCTGTTTTTTTTTCAATGTGACACCTGCTGACTCCCAAAATCTCCATGTTTTTAAAATGACATTTCTAAAAAACAATCCAGTTCAGTGTCCAGTTATTATCCCAAAATAACTGCTTTTATTTTGCCTTCTCCGTCCTTTTGTCTGGTCACTTTTTGTTGCTGTATTGGCCCAAATATCCCCCCTGAGATCAGTTTCATCTTATCTTAATGGAAAGAGGGACTTAGGGGGCCGGGTGAAGTCACGGCAAGCCCCGCTGTTGTTTGGATGTCCTTTAGCCAAAGGGAAGGACGGACAGATAAAGAGAGACATGGAGGGAGGACGTGAGGGAGAGACGAGTAAACAGGCTGCCAATTCTGGACGGAGCCAAGATGGGAAGGAGCTTCAGTACCATGAAAAAAAAAGGAAATTAGAACTTTAGGAGAAATAAAGTCATTAACTCCTTCTCTTATCAGAATTAAGTTGATATGGATCTGATTTGAAATTATCTCAGGGTTGCTTTGTTTTTAATTAGTGAAAAATGCAGATGAAGTATTTCTTATCCAGCTTTCTTACTGCTCAGTGATGATGACATTACACTCCCGGTCAATCACGGACAACTTTCAGCTTGTGACAGGTTATCGTGAGAGAGGCTTCTTAAGATTAAGATAAAGCTTTATTTATTCCTAGTGAATATCAGTCACTTATAGCAATATCTGATAAAATACATCACTGATATAAAGTATCTCCAGCATTGTGCAGAGTTGACGACTGTATTCCAAATATCATCAGAGTCCTGCAGGGTGGAAGATTTAAACTGGTCCTAATTGTATTCAGTCCAGTTTGGTAGGTGTCAGTTGTATTGCTGCCAGTCTGCAGTCAATTCATCAATATGTCTTATGCCCAGGAGATAGCAAGGTCTCTTAAAATCACTGCAAGAAAATATCACGTTGCTGCCGGTGCTTAAATTCTTTCTGGCTTCAGGTGAATCTTCATTTTGAGTGAATTCAGACGGATTTCAGACAAGATCTGACTGCCCACAAATCGTTTCCTGTATTTTTCTTAAAAATTCATTCATGCATATTGAAAAGGTTCTCCGTAGCTCTAATTCATATGGATAATTGGTGCATGGCTGGCTAACCTTTAACAGTAACACTAAAAATCACACATCTCCTGAGAAAAGACAGCAGGTTGTTCCTCTGAGTCTTGAAAAAATGATCCGTCTGATTCTTGATAATGGTGAAAAAGAGGTTTAACTGCGAGTGCTGGGTGTTCTTCATCTGTCTCCACCATCAGGACACACTGAACCCAGAGAGTAAAGACGGGTCCCTGGTGACCATGAAGACTCACACAGCTGCCAAGAGAAGAAGGGAAAGTGGAAGTCGACTTTAGCCTCTAAAATCCTGACGCTGACATCGTCTGCCAAAAAGCTCCCTTTTCTAGTTAAAGTGTGGGCTGCTGTCAGCTGAGGAGGTCCACACTGTGCAGGGGCTTTTAGACTAAATTGGATTTTGAAGACTGTTTTGGATAATTAACAACATATTTCATTTAAGGTATTAATAAGCAATAGTATTGAGAATATTTCTAAAACAATATAGAAACTGTTGTGCAAATATATTCTTTACAAGAACGGAATGTTTAATTCATGCAGTTTAAGCATTTTCGGTGAGAATAAAGGATTTATGATTCTGGTATCAGTATCAGGACAAACTGGTGCCTAATTTAGCTGAATATTTACCAAAAACATGAGCATGTTGAATGAATTCACCTTTTTCAGTGCTTTAGTAATATGTTGCACCATTTTTTGCAAAGAACCATTAGCATAAAGACTTTCTGAGGAATTTGTTTACTGTCTACATAATGGGTTAAGGCAAAATGAAAAAATAAAATAATTTCTTTCAACATAAATTTTTAATAATGAAATTATCTGTATGACTAAAAGATTTGTTCTACTCGAACAATAAAATTCAAAATTCTACTAGAATCTGTATGTTTTTGTTTATTCTAGACAGGCACACTTGTCTTGAGCTTACTGATAAAAAAAAACATTAATAAACATATATATATGCTGAAAAATGTAGGAATTATAAAGATTCTATCATCCTTTTAATAAAAAATAGGTATTAAGCCAAATCTCCAGCAGACACAGGCAGTCTTTCCTCTGAAAGTTGCTTTCTCGATTACATTGCATAGACCAGCAGTTTTAAAATGTCTAATTCCTTATGAATCAACCTTAATTCACATCAAAGATTTGATGAACACATAAATTATGTTGCAGAAATATTAAACCCAACCTCATTGGCTTTAAACTCATTCCATTGTGCACATCTCAACTCTTCATACATACCATGATATTATCGCACCATCATAATGCATTACATCCCAGTCACAAGTCTCACAAACAAAAACTATGAAATTTATCATTTCAACAAACAATATTTAAAAACCAACAATCTGTCACATCTTGTTCAGAAACATTTTGCTAAAAAACACTGAATGCAGTGCATCTGGTTCCTGTGCGTAATTGTATGGTGCAGCTCTAATGCTATTATTGTTATGTCAGCTATACTGTTCCTACTAAACTGATGTTGATGCAGACAGATTTACATGAGAATTAGTAGTTGACCTAGCACTTGGAGCATCAGTATGAGATGTGGAGTGCTTAGAAAAAATGTCAGGTTTTATATATTGCAGTCTATGACTGTTAGTGTTAACTGTATACATTTATTGTGAAATCAAAGTTGGTGCTTGATGAAAGATTTTTTTCATAGTTCTGGATAAAATATTTATCAGTTATGATGATATCATTCTCACTAAGATATCTGTTTACTTTTGAGAACATTACAACACTGAAATGCCTAATTTTATTAACAGCTTCATTTGAAAGTAGTACCCAAAACACACCTGAAGTGTTGTAAATGATAAATCAGTCCACTGAAAAATCTTTTGTATACTCAGTCACAGTAAGTAAGTAAGTAAGTCAACAGTAGGTCAAAGTTTAACCTGGAAGTTGGTATGTACACTATGATAAAAGCTAATGTCATAATTATCTCTGCCAGGTGTAAGCCTTGAGGAGCTCATGCTCAGTTGCGTTTGTGCATACACATGTATGCACACACACAACTGAGTAGTATATCTTATATAGTACTGGACCAGTCAGCCAAAAAACAGTCAAGTTTTTGTACACAGGGATGATTGTATGCTCAAGGAAATCTCATTCTATTGTTGATATACAATTATTTCTAAACCTATCATGTTTAATGTGTTGCTTTTTGTGGCCATTAACAACTGAACCATTATTTTTGCTCAATTAATCAACGGATGCTTTAGATTAGAATCATGTTTCCACCAAGGTACATGGCTGTCATGTGTTTAGGCAGCAAAAGTCATATTACCATGTCTGAACCTAATGTCTAAGTATGGCTTAATAGATGCATAGGGTGTATGTCAAAAAACAGGCAAACTCTATTGACCAGCGCTTACATGAACGGGCATAGGATCAAATATGGTGTGCACATTTTTCATGCCGTAATTTCACTCATTTCACTAAATTCTCTGCAAACATTACACGTCATCACTTCGCACAACTATTCAACCATAAAATGTGTGAGTTTCATCAACTTACCATGAGTAGTTTTTATGTTTTTAATGTAATTGTGAAGAAAGATCAAGCCAAACTGCCACTTTTTTCGACTTCTGAAAAAAAAGGAAATTTAGCGCGTCCCAGGTCTCTGCTGATTGGTCAAATGCCACGATGACATATACTGTCACATAAAACGATCTTCGCTGATTGGCTGGATGTAAACCATGTGATTCTCGACCTCAATGAGAGGCGGAAGGGACGTAATTTGTAAGGGGTGCACAAATTACCAAAAACGGTAAAGGGTTAAGGAAATCAGGCAATTTGGACTGGTATTTCTCTTGATATATATTACAACTGAAAGAGGCCATCTTACTGCCATTGCTGTCCTCATGAAGCAAAAGTGATGAAAAACATGTTTACAATCTGATGAGATCACTTTAATGGTCTAAATAAAATCACCATCTATGTCTAAAACCCCTCCCTTTTTATGACAAACAATTTGTCACCACAGTGAGATTTTTTTTTTTTATTTAAATTTAAATCCTTATTACTCAGCCTTGCATTTAAATTAGCATCACTATCCACTCGGTCATTCGGATAGTTCAATCTGTTGGCTCTGCATCTAACTTGTAGATGACTACTTTATTTGAAGTCTTTAGGTATGAATCTTCCAAAAATGACTGATAAGTGATTCACATTAAACAAGACCTAGGCTGCAGCCTGCGCACTGAAAACAGAAAGTGTGCTAATTTTGTAACCCCTCATATATAACAGTTCCTCTAACCGGTTGCCTTGGCATTGCCTCCCCTTTTGATTTCTGCATTTGCTTCTATCACCTCCCTCCTTGATAATTTAATCACAGAAATAGTTCATAGGACACCAGAAAGCATAATAGCTTTCAAACTCAACTGTATGGTCTCAGAGAACAGATCACTCAAGTATTTCCATGGGAGAGTCACAATGGAGTGGATAACTACTGCTATATTTTTGTCAGGTAAGACAAATTTAAACCTCCTTATTTTGTCTCTTATTGTTTTTTTTCATAACAGTTTTGGCAGTTAAAATAATTCATTATTTTATATAATGATATTCACTAAAACTAGCTCAACCAACTCCACACTGTGCTCTTCATTTTTTAAAAACTTAAAAAAAAAAATTGTTTCATTGTTTTTGGTAATAAATGGCACCTTTTTTGGAACAATATGTTAATAGAATTGAGCAGGAGGACCATCAAAAAACTGTTAAAAATTATGAAATATTACAAAAATGGGAAGGACCTAGACTTAAATCTACTTACATGCAAGGTAAAGTTAAATTGCAATACACTCAATTCATTAAATTCAGGACTAGAATTTGCATTTAGATACTTTTGTTTAGGCTGTGTGAGTAAAAAAGATTTTACAAGTAGAAACTTTGAGGCACTAACAACACCTATAACTAAATACAAGTTACCCAGGGGCATAAGTGCCTGTGTGCTTAAATTTAAGATCCTAATTTCTAAATATATGTATTAATTATATACATATAGATTTTGCCTGTTTAGCACTGCAGTGAAGCAGGTTATCAGATAATAGGGGACAGACATCTTGTACCATTATTATTTTTCATCAAAACTGATCATAAACATGGTGCAATGGAGTTACAAAACCTTTTACATGAAGTTACACAACTGAACAGCTTGTTAGATCAGAAACACATATCAAGACTAATGCAACACATATGACTTAGTAGGATGACCTGACTTCCTGTAGGTGCGGTAAAGATATCTTTAGCTGCTGGGGTTTTGGCTTACCTCAGTGTAGGCCATATTTGGTGATTTACTTTACAATGAAGACTGCGTCACAACACAGAGGAAAAGAATGAGTTAATAAAATAACGTGACAGTTGCTTTTAACAGTTAAAGATTAACTGATACAATTAACAGAACCTTGTTTTTTTTGCTGTCTTCTTAAAGCCATAAAGGCAAAGTGTCCAAACATTTTAAACCAGTGATAGGAAAAAGCAGAACCTGCAGGCGTCAGTCTCATGATTGTTAATCATTCTCTTGGATTCATTTTTCTGAAGAAACTATGTGATGTCACATTGAAACGCTATTGTGCACAGAAAATCAGAATTTATAAATTCATTAATATCTATCAGATGGCCAATCAGATGGTAAACAGATCTATTTGAGGAAGTTAAGGTTTGTAATAACATTGTTACCTAATCATACTATCATTTTGATAATACTGGCCATGTTCATGTCATGACCAAAAAAGGACAAAGAACAGGGGTTAAATTTACGGAACAACAATCACTCAATGTCAGGAAATCCTACATGAACTGTATATAGAAGCCATGTAAGTAAGGACACAGTAGCTTTCCTCTTTAGTCTTGGTGGCTTTTTAAAAGCAGTTTCGTTTCTAGTATTAAAAATGCAGGAAATATCAGAGAATTATTATCAAAAATACAAAGGTACAAAGGTGAAAAAAAAATATCATTCTGAATGTAAACTTACACTTTAACATAATGAGTACTTAATGAGACACTTGGTTTTAAATGAACCCTGGCGCCACCAAGTGATATCTTTTTGCAGAATTTAAATTACACCACTACACCCTGTGAATGCACAGAAAGCAACACATGGATGTTATATTTTCCAGACTACATGTCGCTAAGAGGGCTGATTGGTAGTTTTTGGTCGAAAGTCCTGGGAAATGAGTTATCGGCTATCTTTACACGCAAATGCAGTTCAACTGTTTCAATAATTATGCAAAAAGTTTGAAGTAAATATCTCTTATGGGAAAATGTAAAACAAAAGCTGATGCTCTCCATTTTTTCAGACAGCAATGACTTTTTTTATTAAGAAAATAGAAAAATCATGTGTTATTAACTTTTTGCATAATCACACAAAGAATTGAACTGCATGTGCATGTACTGAAACCCGTATAGCCAATTTCCCTGAACCTTAGGCCATGAACTTATCAATCAACCCTCATATAATCACATTGACATTTTGCTAATAGTTGATTGAACTCATCAATCAACCCTCATATAATCACATTGACATTTTACTAATAGAAGCTTAAGACTAGAATGATAATGTGGTCATTTCTTTTTTCTTTCCTCAGCATTTAAAGCTGCTCTTTGCTTTAACATTGATCCTGTCTCCTGGAAGTCCCTGAGTAACAATGCTGCAGGTTTTGGATACCAGGTGGTGCAGAGACCATCAGAGTAAGTTGAAATGTCAACTGTCCATGCCAAGTTTTTTCCAAAATAACCTTACTATTGTATTTTTTTCATATTAATGAGGAATCAAGTATGTACCTTTTTTTACATATGGTACAATGTCTGACATATCTGGTTTCATTTCTTCAGCTTGTTGGTCAGTGCTCCTCTTGAACAGTTATCAGCCAGTGAAAGGGGGGAAATATATAAGTGCTCCATTGAATCCTGCAGTCCACTACAAGTTAACAGTAAGCAGCTTCTCAATTTTAAATGTTTCATGGAAACTATTAAACTAAACTTCAAAAAATGAAAAGCACAAAAAGTTCTCACTATTATTAACAGATGGGGTCTTATGTGGATCACCTGCACCTGAGTGATACTGTTAGCATAACCTAAGGAAACACACTGATACAGTATTCTTAAGTAGACATCTATTGTAAGATTCAGCCCTCAAGATGTATGTTGACTTGACCACACATTAAGTAAAACAAGACAAATATATTACTTGCTCCCAGTTGCAGTTCTTTTTGTGTTTGCGTGTTTAAGGAATAACATAAAAAATAACTTGTCAAAATAAAAATATTCCACATATAATCACTTTGAACATTGTAACAACAGTTATACAAGTATAATTATATATTTTAATTGCCCTGGTTATGAGTGATGTGGGACATAATTACATGCAGGGAAAAGGTGTGGGACCCTGCTGTTAAGGGAAGGACACATAGGGAAGCATTTAACCACTAGAAGCTGTGGTTTGTGATAATGATTTATACTGTTCACAAAGTTTTCTGAACAACTGTTTGAACATAACTGATGAATGTTTTCAATGCAGTGCCAAATGAAGTAAAACCGTATGCAGTCAACATGTCCCTTGGTTTGACAATGACAAGTGATCCCGACACACAAAACACTATGGTGAGCTGAAAAACTGTAAAGATTCATCGTGCATTTTTAATTTCAACAGACATCAGAGAATGTCCTCTATAATTCTTCCGTGCCTCTCAGTTAAAACAATCTTCTTGCACCTTGAAAAAGTATTGTTTGTACTGATGGTCCATAATCAGGATGGGCCACTTTTTTTTTTTTTTCAGGCATGTGGTCCAACCATACCAAAAGACTGCCAGAGTATCACCATGTACAAAGGTCTCTGCTTTCAGATAGACCGATCCAATGTTCTTCAACCCGCTCTGCCTTTTGCTGCTGAAGGTAATTATGATTAGTTTTTCTTTATCTCAAAGGCAGAGTTGAAGACATACTATTGTGAGTGGCGGAAGGTGTCCGATTATATGTGCATATCACTCACACATAATCAAGCATGCGCACATGGGCAGTTTCTAAATAGTTGTCAGGAGGCTTGTCTGGACTGATGAGCACATCAGTAAACATGAGGACTGGTGCATCACAGAAAACGTACAATTGGGAAACAGTAGAAACTATTCAGGAGCTGATCTCTTGCTTCTTTTTGACAGAGTGTCGAGGCCAAGCAGACATTGCATTTCTGTTGGATGGCTCAGGAAGTGTAAATTATAGAGATTTTCAAAAAATGAAGGAGTTTGTGAAAAATCTAATCAGCTCATTCCCAGGAAAAGATACAAAGGTAGGTCCAAACCAAAAAATGACTTGTTTTAGGCAATGTACGAAGTTAAGGTGTTTGTGGTCTTTTATATAATGCCACCTCTAAAGGGCATATTAAGTATTACCACTGAGTACAATTAGTTTGATTATAAAAGTCTTGGCATATAAAATTCAAGATGTTGAATGTTGTCAATATCTTGAAAAGTATCTTCCTGGAAGAGAAAGAAATTTTTCAACAAAACGCACATTATGAGGCATGATATTAACAATGACCAAATATACACTGTCAAATAAACATTAACCCTACACCTTTAATTATTTTTGAGACATTCCCTACAGTCCAAGTCCTTTACTGTTGTTTGCTAATTTGACAACTGAATATTTATTTCCATTCATACCAAGACATGTTAATTTTTTTTCTCTTTTTATAAGAAAATAAAAATATTTCAAACTGCGCTGATTTGAGGTTTTTTAAGATCTTGATAAAAAAAAAGAAGTATTTAATTGTTGCAAGTTTTACTGGGGAGTAAAACTATCACTATATGATCACTATATAATAGAGAGAACACTATCATTAAATCATAAAACTATTTGTTTCACCTAAAATTCTCATATTTAAATGGCATATTTACATTTTCCAAATGTTACTGAAGTGTTTACAAGCTAATCAGGTTTAGACAGGAATCTACATTAAACCAGGCAGTAGCAGCTTTTTGTAAAAACAAAAAAAAAAAACTCATTCTTAACTTATTTACAAATTTAAAACTTCTGATTTTTGAAGTCCACTGAAAAAGCAGTGGATTGTGGGACTTCATCTGTCCTCCAGCGTGGCAGGACACCAGACAAATTCTCCTGTTAGACCAGATAGGCCGGCTGGTCGAGACGACGTTGTTTTGCTGTTGTCCGAACCGTTTGATGTTCTATTTCAGCGCACACTTAAAAGAGCTCTCTGTCACATTAATCAGGGTTGCAGTGAATGCCACGCAGTGTGTTCTGTCATTCCGGAGGCCTCTGCCTACACCGACAACGATTTATTGGGAAGAAAAGTGACTATATTTGTAGTTGCAACCTTTTGCCGGACCTCACCAGCTGATGTCAGTTAATTATTTGTCCCCTGAAACTAATACGTTTTCCCCCTGTGCCAAACCTCCGGGCATGGAGAATCAAGATCCCCGCACATACACACGCTCATAACGATAGACATTCACATACACACAAAGTCAGATGTGTGTGCACACGTACTGACACACTCAGACACACACACACACTAGCAGATGCCGTCTCTCTCTGTCGGTCAGTGCGGAAAATCAGACACTACATCCATCTGCTTGTGTTATTCCTAGCAACCAAAGTTATGTTGCTATGGTAAAGATCTGCCCACATGAACGTGTCAATCAAACTGCAGCAACTTAATGTTTTTATTCTTCGTGTGTCCCCACCCCCACAACCACCACCGCCTCCCTTGTCTTGCGAATCCCAATCGAATTTTTGTTTATTTCCACATTGTGGTTTCGCTCTCTCATCAGGTCAGCAGTGTTTATCTGTTTACAGCCCTCCTCGGCTAACTTTAGATGCCTCGGCTGTCATTAAAACATGGCTGCGAGTCAGACCTGAGTGAATCAAAGCGAAGAGGAAGAACTCAACGCCACCGAGAGCAAAAGCCAAGTGTAATTCAGAGTTTCTGAATGAATAATAGCTTTGGTTCAAAAAAATACGAGGACAGATATGTGCTGGAGAATAGTGTCACAGTAGTAAATCGATCAAAACTAACAAAAAAACTCAAAGGTGCTTTGTGCAAATTGTATGTCATGGTGGGTGAAAGCCACATCTGTTTAGACAAATGTGTGATTTAGTGTTGTGGGTTTAGGGGAGAAAAGCCAGGAAAACTTGATAAACCACACAAATCCACCATAACCACAGAAAGCCTCGGTAAACGAGAGTAATTCCCAAATGAAGTGTGAGAAAAAGGGGGAAAAGAATGACTTTGTAATACCTTTAACGACACGGTTTACACTAGGATGAGTATCGTGTTTCCTCGGAAATATTGCCACGTCCGAAATGTGGGGCGGCATTTGTTTCATTTTGCATGCTGACTTACGCTTTGGTATTACACTGGAAATAGTTATGCTTGGATTTCAGGCTGTCGCGCTATTGCAATGACCTTCCTCCACTTCCATTAAAAATATACTGCAGCCCCATTGTATGTGTTTATTGGCAAAGGAGGATTTGTGCGATACAGTTACTAGTTTTATCAGAAACATTTTTAACTGCTAATCTAGAAAGTATTATCATCAGTTACTCAAATTTATATTGAGTATTTATATTTAAGTCACTATTTATCATGTTAAATTTCAGAGGTTGATGTTTTAGAGAGAACAAACGTGACAAAGTTATGAAAAAAAAATTGAGAGAAAAATGTCCAAAATCTCTTAAAGTAGCTGCATTTAGTTAATATTAAGTAAAATATCATCACACCATTAAACATTTTCTGATTTGAGAAAATGTCTTTTTTTTTTTTTTGGTGTTATTCAT
>JAPZDW010000005.1:2455316-2465644 GCA_029814725.1 Acanthurus nigricauda
AAGCTGCGGATATTCTCATTTTTTTCCACCGCTCTGCCAGACTTGGGAGGCACGTAATTGAGAGAGAACATGCAAACAAAGCTAATGATTTTCCTCCCACTTTACATTCCTTTCCCTGAGGCCCTTGTCTGCCAAGCCGGGCTCATACATCTTTCACTAAGTACAGCTCAGTGTCTGCTGACCCCCTCACACACTACGAGACGGGGAGAGTAAAAAATGTCTCCTTTTCTCTTACAAAAATAGAAGTCAGTGTCTCATCTGCTGATAATCTCACACTGTGTGGGACCTTTTTTTTTGTGGTGTTGTGAATGCCTGCAGGGGATTTCTCCTCACATGAAAGTGCATTTTACAATCTGTGAGAGGACAAAACATTGATGCAAAAAAAAAAATAAGCTTAGTGGGTGAAACTGTGGAGCACAGGAGTTCGAGCACATCAGATGCCTGTTTTTGAAATATCACATTACTGCACCCCCATGTTTGCACAGGAGCTCTTGGATACTCAGAGATGGGCTCAGATATTCTATTTTCTGTCCAAAGCCAAATAAACACTTGTGTGGTAAACACATTTTGCACATGGGGGATGTTTCTGTGCAGCTGATGCGACCATCAGTCTTCATGCAGGAGTCTGGGTGCGACTGAAATTCAGAAAAATAAAGTCTCAAACACACACAAGAAGATCTGATCAGAGAAATGGGCCATGATAATGCAGAGTCATGCTCTATGCTATATCTACAAAACCTTGCAGTTATATCATGAAATGGCAAAAAAAGCTGGCTAGCTCTCCAATATATCCCTTAATAATACTGACATGTATTTGCATGACTCAGCTGATGCTCGGTGAATGGTTTGTGGTGTTCAATTCTGCACAGAAAAGCTCTTGAGATGAAGTGTGGCTCTGCAAGGCCAAACAAAGAGTGTGTGATTTTCCTACAGCGGTAAACATCCTCCGAGCTCACCGCTGATGTTCGGACACCCAGAGCAGTAACATCACACTCGCAGTCAGATGATGAACACTACGACTGAATCAGGGCAAATATTCATAAAAATACAGAATAACACAACTTGTTGTTTTTTAGACACAAGAAACTTTAAGGAATATAACAACCTGAAGGCAGAAATACATGCAAAAACTGTCAATAAAACAAAAATAAATAGCACAAATAAAAGTGAAAAAAGACCTTGAAGCTTTTCACATTCTGTATATCTATATTCTACTCACACTTGTTATAAAAGTGTCATTTCCCCCCAAATTTCCCTTCTAGACTGCAGTGAATGCAGAGTGTTTGAGCTGCAGAAATGTGTGCCTTCTCTCAGATATAATGGCTTCAGATGGCACTCGACTCAGCTGTGCTCGAAGCATTAAAAAAGGCAGCATGCTAGCTCACCTAGCACCACCGAGGCAGGTAATTTTACAGTTCAGCTGAGGGAGGTGCCGTTTATCTTTACATCCCAGGGTCTCATGAGCACGAGCCTCCCTTCATGTGACCAACGCGTCCTTCTGCTCCGGTGGGATAAACTGTCTTTAACATGTAGGTTTTGTCTGGATACATTATGTGCACCTGATTTTAAGAAGTAATTCAATTCTGCAACATTGTGATTGAATCTCAATATACAAATAAGTTTGTTTTGGCTTGTAGGAAGAAGTGCAGCTTAATTTAACAGGAGGTGCTGATACTTCTGGCTTTTGGCATTCAGCTGAATCTGAATTTGGCTGGTGGAGGAAGAATTCAGTCACTTTTTTTACTTTCTGGCTTTATTTTTCTTGAAGGATCACACTGTATGGTCTGAATATACACCTGGCTAACACCAGATCACCATGAGAGCCAGACCACCTACACTTGCAGTCAGACTGATCCCATGGCGCTCTGATCGCAGTGTGCATTTTAACCTGGCATTGACTTGCAGATACAGACTGAAATGTTGATGCCAGGTGGAAATGGGGTTTTTTCCTCTCAAGCCTCGTCTATAAATGCGACCCACCATCTGCATCCTAAGCACAGGATGTACTCAAGGACCTAATGATGCCACACCTGTTTTCACAGTCACTAAATGAGCCGACGATGTGCACAAAAAAAAGATCTACACCACTCAAACAGACTTTCCGACCTGAATAGTAAGTTGTTACCCGAGCTAATTAACTGAAACACTGGAATTAATGATTAAACACACACAAAAAAAATACAGACATTGAAGAGGCAACTTAATTACTTCTCTCCAGGGATGACAGGGACTTGGCATATTCTGCAGCAACATAAAGGAAAAGGAAAAGAAAAAAAAACTCAATCGACGTATTTACCAAGGATATCCCCATCACGGAACAGGAAATAGTCCTGTAGGTTAGAATAAGAAAAACAAGAAATTAAACCAAAGAATGCACAAAAGCAGACAAATCCTTAATGATTCAGTTGAACAGCTAGCTATACTTTACCTTGTCTTCCAGGGTGACTTTAGTTCCACCATACTCTGGGAGGAGAACTTTCTCTCCAACCTTCACGCTGACTGCTTGTAGGTCCCCTTTCTGGAAGAAACATCAGACAAATTAACACAAATAGCAACAATAAAACTGCAAAATCCATATTTCATGTTTTTACTAATAAATGCTTGAAAACCAGGCTGAGAACAAGTTATTACCTGATTGACAGAGCCAGGTCCTACTGCTACTACTGTGGCCTGCAGAACCTTGCCTTGCTACTTCTCTGGCAGCATGATGCCACCCTTCGTTACCGTCTCTGCTGTAAAGCGCTCCACCAGCACACGGTCAAACAAGGGAAGGAATTTTCTGAAGGCCTGTAAGTGTGTCAAAAGAGAGGAAATTGTCAAATAATATCTATAAAAATCATATATAGTTTCACTTTATTTACACCACCAAATAGAGCTTTCACGTTTGATGCAGGATTTTATTAGTACCACCAGAGGGCAGTCTTTAGAAAGACAGGGCTTGTGTTACAAAATTCAAAGACAATGGGCCCCTGCCCCATTGACTCTAAAGTGTGTTTCCCAATATCTGCAAGCACAAACTGATAAGATAATCTTTATATGGTTTAACGGAGCATGAAAGCAAGGCCAATAGTATGACAACTCTTATTCATTTACTGTGAAAATGCATAAGCTCAGGGTTTAGTTAAACTGTTATAAATACAAAATTATTCTGGTTAAAATATTATAATTCAAGAATGATTAAACAGCAATTTTAACTGCTGTGTTTGTTAAGAGGATAAAAGTAATAGAGGGTAGTTGGTAAAAAGCATGAAGGAAGCTTAAAGACAGTGTCTGAACAATAAATGAGTGTCTCATTCACAGAGGCAGCCTTTGTAAAGTAAGTCCTTTACGAATTATTACTAAACTTGGTTAATAAAAGTCAGTATTTCTCTATTATTTCAAGTATGCAGGAATGAGGAAGAACAACATCTTATAAGCAGCTGTAAGATTTAAGACACCAGTAGCAAACAGCTACATGCCATTAGATGTTCATGTGACCTTGGGTGAAGGTTGTTTGGGAAAGTGGAGGTGGTGAGAAGGACAGTTCCCTGTCTGTTGACTGATTAAATTCAGTGAATGGTAGGTGGGTGAGGGGTCAGTCAGTGTGACTGTTTAACCTGGGGCAGAGAAGGACAAAGACTACTGATGAAACCCTTTGATAATAAAACAGAAGCATACTGGAGCTGTAGGTAATCAGGGAGAGTTGCAAAATGCAGCCTTAAACAAACACTGGGCTGTGATGGCTGCCTTTACACGAGATGAAATGTTATAGTTTAACAGTATAAGATAATACCCAAGGTCAGTTTGTCAAGTTTCCCAGCAGGTTCTCCCTGTAGCCCTTCATTGGCATCGCTGGTCATTAAAAGTTGAATTTGTCCAAATTTTGTCCAATAACTAAAGATTATAACATCTAGGATAGATTTGTTCCTGGGCAGATTTGCTTGACATATTCAATAAGCTGAATTCATTTTCTCGTTCATACTTACTTTCGTGTTATACTCTTTATTTTTATAGTATTCCCCGCAACATCTCTGTGAAATCGGGTTCTTCAAATTACTTTGTAAACTAATCATGGATCAGCATCTATATTCTGTAATCAAATACATCAGTTAAAAGTTTCTATTGAATGATATTGCAGCTATTTTGTTAAAAGTATTTGCTCTGGTCGGACATATGCTGTGAACGGATAGGTCACAAGTTCAGACTCTACGTAGCGGAAGCCGGAAATGATTTAAACGCGCATGTAATTCATATTTTTCACTGCCCAATGGTACGCATAGAGCAATGCAAAGGCAATTTGATAATCAAGTAACATAAGACAGGTAACAGATAACTGCACCGAACTAGTCTGAACACTTATTTTTTAGACTGAATACTCGTGCTTTGCCTCCAAATACAGTTAATCAATCCACGTGTGACTGCTACAGTGATGAATGTCAGGATCAGACACCTTTAAGACTAAATCCTCAACTCAACCGTCAGTTCTCAGTTTTTAAAGAAAAAGAAACCCAATCTCGAGTGATTTTTCACAATCGCCTGCGAGTTTAAAGACAGGTATGTTTGCAGATAAAACTCTTCTGTTTTCTCCCCACAGTCGTGTCGACCCCGTAATTTTTGAATCACAGAATAAACATGACCGTGTTTGGCATATGTTCTTATCTCAGTCGGCTTCTCAGCAGCTTGACCTTGTGAATGGATGTTAAAAGGTAGCTATATAACATTAGCAGCTAACAATGATTAATCAGTCAAATTAAGCCATACAAACTATCTAAGCCACCCACTGGCTGTCAATAGAACTGTAATTTTCATTACAAATACCGACAGTTTTGGACTAGGCGTCTTACCATTTCTGGATGCGTTATTAGAGCTAGGCGTGAGAATCGGCGTGGACCTGCACCCCGGTTTCTTCGTGAGCGTGGATCTGACACACTGGAGCTGAAGGGGAATCTCTCCACGTGAGGAAATATCCAGAACGATTGTGCGCCTGCGCACTTTCTGTACTGGCCTTGAAGGCCGATTCGTTGCCTAACAGAAAACTCAAATACATCCACGGCAATGAGCAAAAAAATTCAGTTAACATTCATAAAGTAAGACAAATGCATTGACGGTAAAATACAGCCGTATTCACGTTTCTTCTCTGCCATTAACAAATTACATATGGGGCAACATTGCACAATGTCAACTTTGACCTTTATTTTTTTCCTCCAATGGCACAAGCGAAAATTCTAGAATTGTCCGCCCGGGAACGAGCACTGACATATTTTCTGACTTATCATCCATAAATGAAAAGAGAGTGCATACAACAAACAAGTCATCTTTACTAATATTCTAATTCATATGTAGCAATTATGTGTGTTTCTTCAGTACACACAATAATATGAAAATTGATAAAAAATAATTTGATGCTATTCAGAGTCCTGTGCTTACCGGTGAAGTACCCGGATGTGATGGGCCATGTGCACTCCCACCTCAACAGCTTATTGGTACCACACCGCTGTCCTTACGTCCACTCGTTATATCATTCCGTCTTGCAGACGAGCACCTTGTAGCCGCTACAAGCTTTTTTTTACCTCACAAGTAAGTCCTGACATTTCATTTAGTCTCTAAAGCTATGTAGCTTATTTAACAGTGATATGCTTTTGACCAACCCAAGCTTTTCACGATATGTTCTATACTAGCCAAGATGTAACACTCTGCTAGCTTCAGTTACTCATAGGTATGCCAACAGATTTTCCTTTGTAAATGAAAGGACATAACTGCTGTAATGTCAGTACAGCCAGCTAGCCAAAGAACTATCTCTGCAAGCTAACGTTACGCCTTTATTCTTAAAAGGATATTTAATTTCAGTCAGTTAGGAATTGTCGTGTCTCGCGTCTTTCTGATGAAACATTTGATCATGGAAGTCATTCCCGTTTAGAGTGTCTTCAAAAACCTTGTGTGCCAGTGCTAGAAGAATCTAAACAACTGAGAAGTTGTCATCCATCAAAAATATGTCAAAGATTTGTTAAACAGAGAGTCACTGACAGTGTGATGATCATTCATTTGACTGAGCAGGGATGGTGAAGCAGTTCCGCACATGCTTTTACAATTTGACCTTGTGACGCACGACCCGGAGAGCACACGTGGGGTATCAAGGAACTGGTTTTGGGGGTTTCTTTTCATATTCAAGTCACGATCGAAGCCAGTATAAAATACAAGTTGGATTATTCATGAACCGTCCAAGAATTAAGATCAGTGCTCACGAAATAAAAGGCAAATACAATGAAGCTATCGCTAACAGTTTTTCCTGCGGTGCTTGAGACATGACTGTGAGCTTCTTTTTTAAGATTAATGTACCCTTTTGGACAGAACCCTTTCATATCATTTACGCCTTGTAGATATTTACCAAGCAAACTGACCAACATTCTCTTATTCTAGCTTCTCATATAGGGGAAATTGCTTCAGTTTCCATTTTAGGCTGTGACAGTTGGATATTTCTGGGATAGGGACGGTTAATTGGAAAACAAGATTAACTACATCTTTGTTGAATAAATGTAATAAATAACCGACTGACCAATTGTAAATGAAAAGTGGTTAGTCACAGAGGAATTGTGTAGTTTGATTTTTAAAGTATACATTAATAGAATGAGAAACAGTTATGTTATTGATTAAATTAGAATAACTCTTGTGTTATAATGTCAAAGTAACTGACATGCCTGCAAATATAAGTTTTGCTGTAAAATTCACTTTGGTTATAACAGGACGTTTTTGTAGAAGATGAGCTGGAGAGCTCTGAAAATGTTGACCACCCCAGGTGCCCATTAATTCACCAGCCTGGTGTATCACTTGTGACCACTAGGGGCACAGTTAACCTTTGTAACACATAATCTGTCTTACTGTGATAGTTGGAGGAAGAGATTGATAGGTTTGGAGAATCATTATTTAGGTGCACTTTGGCTCCACTCATCACATGGTGAACAAATATTTACTCAGTGTCTAAAATGTTCTGGTGACATTTGTGGTAAAGCCATTGAGAAGCTTCATAATCATTTTGCAAATTTAATTGGAAACTTCTGGCCCACAGAGTGATCATTGATAGAAAATAAGATCTAAGATATGTTGTTTGAAATTCCCTCTGTCTCTTTCCTATCCATAGAGATGTTTCGTTTACCAACAGTCATGAAGCAAGTAAGGCCTGTGTGCAGGACACTGGCTCCTCACCTTACACGAGCATATGCTAAGGATGTAAAGTTTGGAGCTGATGCTCGTGCCCTCATGCTGCAGGGAGTGGACCTGCTTGCTGATGCTGTGGCTGTCACCATGGGCCCAAAGGTAATATAAGGTTTTAACATTTGTATTGGATCCACTCACGGCTGTTTTTTTAAATCATTATTGCTCATGTAGTACTAAACCAAGATTTAATTTAGTACACAATGACCTTATTGTTACAGATCCCTTTACCTCACCACTTTCTGTCTAAATTCCAGGGCCGCACTGTCATTATTGAGCAGAGCTGGGGCAGCCCGAAGGTCACAAAGGACGGTGTGACTGTAGCCAAGAGTATCGACCTGAAGGACAAGTACAAGAACATTGGGGCCAAGCTGGTTCAGGATGTGGCCAACAACACCAATGAGGAGGCCTGTGATGGTACCACCACCGCCACAGTGTTGGCCCGTGCCATTGCTAAGGAAGGCTTTGACACCATTAGCAAAGGTGCTAACCCTGTGGAGATCCGCCGTGGAGTCATGATGGCCGTAGAGGTTGTTATCAATTAGCTGAAAAAGCTCTCCAAACCAGTCACAACCCCTGAGGAGATTGCACAGGTAAACATAATTAGTAAGTTCAAAGAAATGTGCAGCAGAACATCTTAAATTTCTATTAAAATGCTTTAACAATGTTTTTTCTTTTTTAAGGTTGCTACAATCTCAGCCAATGGGGACGTGGAAATTGGTAACATCATATCCAATGCAATGAAGAAAGTTGGTCGCAAAGGAGTCATTACTGTGAAGGTTAGTGTCTTATGCAAGTCTCAAAAAGATGAATTTACTCATGTTTACTCACAAATGCATATTACCTGTAATTTTAGTCTGCTTTGTTATGAAAAGTGAAAATACGTACTTTACATTTCAGGATGGGAAGACCCTGCATGATGAGCTTGAGATCATTGAAGGAATGAAGTTTGACCGGGGTTACATCTCCCCTTACTTCATTAACACTGCCAAAGGTAAGAGTACACATACATACATACTTTTACTTGCTAGTATAAATTTATATGTGCACTAGTTTGCTGAGCTTGTCTTCTGTCCTCACATTTGCCTACAATGAGATACAATGCAAAATCTTTATCTCTGTTTACAGGCCAGAAATGTGAGTTCCAGGATGCCTACCTGCTGCTGAGCGAGAAGAAGATCTCCAGCGTCCAGAGCATCGTGCCAGCCCTGGAGATTGCCAACCAACACCGCAAACCACTGGTCATTGTGGCTGAGGATGTGGATGGAGAGGCCCTCAGCACTTTGGTTCTCAACAGGTCTTTAATTTGTTTCCTGATCCCACTTTACCTTTTAAAATGTAGCTTCAATAGATTAGCGAGATGATGGCTCACATTACATTGAAAAGAGGGCTTGAAAAAAAGACCTAAAATCAGTAAAAATTCAACAATTTTATTTGTAGGCTTAAGGTTGGGCTTCAGGTGGTAGCTGTTAAAGCCCCAGGCTTTGGAGACAACAGGAAGAATCAGCTGAGAGACATGGCCATTGCCACTGGGGGAACAGTAAGTCCATCTTATAATTTCAAGTTTCCTGAGAATTTCTGTGCTATTTAATACCTCTGAAGTTCAGTTTGCAATTTATGATGTGATTTTTAAATGTTAAGGGACATGCAGATGTTTTAAGTTTATTGATCTTTTTCAGGTGTTTGGAGATGAGTCTCTGGGTCTGGCTCTCGAAGACATCCAGGCTCATGATTTTGGTAAAGTTGGTGAGGTCCAGATTACCAAAGATGACACCTTGCTGCTGAAGGGAGGTGGCAGCCCATCTGAAATTGAGAAACGGGCAGCTGAGATTGTTGAGCAACTGGAGAGCACCACCAGTGACTACGAGAAAGAGAAACTCAATGAGAGGTTGGCCAAGCTGTCTGATGGGGTGGCTGTACTCAAGGTACCTATCAAACAGAAATGCAGACGGCATTAGTAGTCAATTGCCATAGTTTTGCTGTAGAAAATCAAAGTTTTGGTGCATGCTCTTTATTTCAGGTCGGAGGAACAAGTGATGTCGAGGTGAATGAGAAGAAGGACCGTGTTACAGATGCTCTGAATGCCACCCGGGCGGCTGTAGAGGAGGGTATTGTACCAGGAGGAGGCTGTGCCCTTCTGCGCTGCATTCCATCCCTTGATACCATCAAAACTGCCAATGCTGACCAGAAGATCGGTTAGTAAAGAACATGCATAAACTCAAAATGTACTGAAACAATGTAATGCTGTGCCTTTAATCCAGACATCTTTACATGAAAAACAGTTAAAGATAAAACTATTTAAGAGCAACTCAAACACCAATATTTATAAGTGACCTTTATTTGAAGATTCCCTCCATTCGAAAATGTGATTTCCTCATGTAAATGTTCTATAAAATGACATTGTTAAAATTAATTATATCTGTTCAAAATTGGTCACTAGAGAGGTGTTTTCACATTCCTCTACAGGAGGGGGCGCTGTCCTTGCTCCACCCTCATATCTGAGATTCAAATCTGAGATTCAAATGTACTAATTCAGATTTAGTACATCACAAATTTCAAAAGCCAGTCACATGCAAAGACACCTGAAACCTTGAGTACAAAGTGTGAGTTTGTATAAGCACAATCACTAACACTGTCTTTTCACTGCCAGTGACAAGCTAGCAAGCTAAGATGAGCCTAAGCCATCAAAAGATGCTAGCTTCACTTAACATTCTTGTCTTTCTGCTCGGGGCCAATTTTCGTGTACAGCAGACTTCTCATCTGAGTCCAATACTTGTTTGTTTCTCATTTTGAGGCTCACACACTGGCTGAATCTCTTTATGTTTCTTCAAATTCTAATATTAGTAGTCTTGATGCACCCTACTTTTTCACTGGTCAACCCACTGCAAGCAGCAGCAGGGGTCAGGGCACAAGGCCTGTGGGTGATAGATCCAGAATTTTTCAATGAAGGAGAAAATAAATGTGCTTCCAGTCACTTTTCAGGACTTTAAAAAATGTTTTATGTAGGAAGTACTACTCAAAGTACTAAAAAACAAAATATTGATTGCAAAGTAGATAAAGTGGAGAGGACTTTAATTAAGTACAGCTTACAGAAAGCAGAAACAGATATTATCCAGATGTAACAAAAGCACATAAAATAT
>JAPZDW010000005.1:2879554-2890157 GCA_029814725.1 Acanthurus nigricauda
AAAACGATGAGTGAAAATCACGTTTAAAACGAAACAGAACAAGATAAAATGACTGAAAGTTAAACTGAACACAAGGAATCACTTTGAGCGAAATGTTAAAAAGAAGATGTCTGAATTTCAAAAAGCTGAAGGTTCTGTTTCACTTTTATGTGACTGAAATTACAAAAACTGAATCCAAACTGGTGTGAACATCTGTTTCTGCTGCCCAACAGCGGTGAGAGCGAGACCTCTTCAAAATAAGACATCCTGCCAGTGTGCTGACGTCACTTTCAGTAAATTATATAATGACTGATAAATGAATGACCCTCAGCCTGTCAGACAACAAACAGGGCTAAAAATATTCACCTAATTAAATAATGTAAGTGATGCTGATGTGCTGCAGCTGTTCGGCCTCGTGCACAAAGAAACAGGTTCAAACTTGAATAGCGACTTGATTGATACGACTTGCACCTGATATTTGGCAGAAAACTCTACGAGAACAAAGTATTTTTAGTAGATACTTTGTTTAAAGTTGTTATGCAGAAAACAAGCAGTCTCAGGTGTTAAGAACCTGCTGTTTGCTGAGGTCAGAACCGAGCTAAAGGTCAATACCAGGGGATCTTCTGCATAAACACTGACTGCTTTCATCATTACTGCTCTTCTAGATCTGTATATTATCCAACACAACGAACTGCAACAGGCTTATGAGGATCTTATGAGAAAATCTGCCTGAGACTTGATGGCAAAGTTTATAATAAACACATCTTCTATAAATTTCTTGTTGAAAACAGATTTTTTTTTGCCATCAGGACTGTAACTCTGCAGGAACAGAGTGTATCTTAACAAACCCTGCAGCTTTCAGTCCACTCCCTCTCCTGAAGTTAAATATATCAAGAAACAGAAGTCAAGTGAACAGGAAGTGGTGTTTTTTTCAGTGGGACTCATTACTTTGTATGACTGCAGGACGACCTTCACAGAAGACGAGCAGCATCCGTCGTTCTGCAGAGGCTTCGAACCGACATGGAGGCCGAATGAGTCAACAGGACTTCAGACTTCCTGTTTGTCATTTCTGCACCTTGACTTTTTATTTTTACTGTAACCATGATGACCTGAACATTAACGTGTTATTACTGCAGCATACAGGACTCCTGCCGGCATCAGACGGGAACAGACGGACTTTGTAGTGTTAATACACAGCTCTCTTTGCCTCTGCCTCACCTTCCTCCATCTTTTATAAAAATCGATATGAGCTCTTTTGCCAGAATCCACTCACCCTCACCGATCACGGGACTGACACAACAATGCAGGAGTTCATGTTTGAAGGAAGCTGTTAGCAGCTGATTTCTAACCAAAACTGACCAGATTTAACACAAAAACAGTGTTTAGCAGCTGCTTTGACATTAAACCACCACTTTAAACAACAACTCACTTGTTCCATACGCCTCATTTTAGTCTGAACTCCTTTGAAGTGTTGCGTTCACAAGCTGTAATAAATGACACTTTGCCAGTGAGGTGTGAGGCGTTTGCAAAGGGATTTATGTCTGTGCATGATGTGAAGCCCCTGAATCTGCAGTTGAGCCACTAAAACTAATAATTAGACTTTCATGTTTTTGTGTGCAATCTAATCCTACAGCGAACTAATGCCTCATCCTGACATTATCCAGAGCGCTCGCTGTGAGCAGGTTCCACCGAGGAAGAAAGATTTTAAAAGCAAAGCATCACCACCAACTGTTCTCTGTGAAATGAGGCCCTGCCTCCACCCAACACTCCTCTGCTACTAATACTATTATATTTTATTCATGTGTTCTGCAAGCATCTTGTTTTTTGGGGGGAATTAGGGGAAAAAAACATCTTTCAAAGGTTGTGGGGGGCTGGAGCCAATCACAGCTCACTGAGGACAGGAGGCAGGGACTTCCAGGTTGAAGCTGAACCAGGAGAAGGAGCACAAAGGAGCACAAAGGAGATGACTCGAGCTTTGAGGGTTTGGACCCTGCCGGTCGGCTGGAACTTGCAATGTTCTGCTGCGATTATGTTTCCTCTGTCTCACACAAAAGATAAATATTACAAAGGGCTCAAATCTTTAGTGCAGGTTTTGATTGAAATACCAACTAAATGTGAGAGTTTTACTGCTTTTTTTGTGAATAAGGCTGCGTTTTAAAAATCCATTCTGAGAAAAGAAGCAGTTCAGGCAGAAGTCAAAGTTAACTGACAGACGAGGCTGTAAAGACGCAGCCAGACGAGCTTTTATTTCCTGCAGGAAATGTGAACACGGGACAAGCTAGCCGAGTTCAACACGCCGGCTTCTGAGGTTTCTTTGCAAATGTGTCACAAAGAATAAAGAAAACATTAGAGTAAATGATGAATAAAAGGACTCTGAGCCGCCTTTTTCACTTTCCTGGCAACAGAGAAGCCTGTTCAAGATGAATTAAACAAAAAAAAATCAACTGGAAACCTGCAAGCTGTGTTTTTATTTTACCTTCTCATCATTCATGTGACATTTGTGGAAGAAGTTAAGAAATATGCTTAAAGAAAATGAGCTTTTGTTCGTGGATTCTTGTTACAACTTAGAAATATCTGGTCATCACGTACAGATTAAAACATTACAGTGCAGTTATTGATTGATGATTGGCTCCAGCTGCCTGTCTGATTCATAATGAATAATAATCAATGCATTGATGTCCTGCCTTATAACCAGCAGCAGTATTGGACGATAGAATATGTGGAGGATCCTGTGATTTCAGCCCAAGTCGACTTTGTTCCAAGCTGTAAAGTGAATTATATGAAATTGACTTGACTGCTGCAAAGCGATTTCCTCTGAGTGAAGTTCTTAGTGTGTGAAGCGCGCCGTGTTTGTGTCATTTACTTTGTAATGTATTGATCATCCTCTTCAGAGCCACAGATAGCTGGCCTTTCCAGCAGCTGTGCCCACACACCGACTCATGAACTGTGTCCCCGTCACACACAAGGAGCTGACGAGGCTTCACAGAAACACTCTGAGGAAAACACTTTTTTATATTTTCTCTTCCATTTACATGAAACCCTCTGACAAAGACAAACTGTCAGCTCGAGCAGCAGAGAAGTCAGGGGCTGAATACGTCGGAGGATAATGAGGGCAGGTGAAGGAGCTCGGGGTATAAAGTTTAAAGGTTTCATTAATGACAGATGGAATTACTTTGAGCTCACCTGAGGGTGTCTGTGTTTATTTAATCTGCAGAGATAATGATCGGACATTAATTTGCTGGACTGCCTTCCCATCGTGCTCGTAAAGAAACTGGCGGGATCATGGAAGTAACTTTTCAGTCTCCTGTGAAAAGAGCAAATGTAACTCATCTGAGATGTGACTTCCTTTATCGGACTCAGGAAATGAACAGACTGACAATTTGCTGTCCAATTATACCGAACTTTCCATAAGCCTTTCCTGTTATTTTGTTCTTTTAATGCAGACTGAGATGTAATCTTCACTCTCCCACAGAGGAGATGGAGATGAGGTCAGTTATTAGTTACAAGGAAATCATCACTCAGGAAATTGTTTCACTGAATCTGTTTTCATATAACGGTGCAGCACAAATCTCCTGAGGGAGCGAGTTTTTAAATGTAGGATCTTTTCTCTCTCTTTCTCTCAGAACGATGCAAACAAAGACCCCTCACCTTCCCCTGAACGCCTCATCATCCTGATTGGCTGCTCAGACAGTCACAACAACAACAGTGATGTTTCTGAAGGAAACTATGAGAAGATACAGCATAAATGTGTTGCTTGAGTGAAAAGTCTGACACCTTTGACCTGCGATGATCTTGGTGGTCACATGAGTCTCCTGCATGAAGGCGGCTCCAGTTTTAAGGGAGAATCTGATCTCAGATCTGATCGCCTGTGTGACTCTGTATGAAACAGACAGGATGCTCCGGTGGAATTTAACTCCTTTATCATCTTTGCAGTTTGTATCATCTCAAGACTTTTTCCTCCTCTGGTAAACAGAAATATTCTGATAAAGCCTTCAGCACATCAGCATCTCTCGGTCTGGGACCAGGGGAGCAGTTGGCTCTTGACCAGAAGATGGAGAAGATGCTGTGACCCGTCACCTTCATTAGCAAGTCGGCCACGAACTCTTCTGTTCGGGTCCTGATCCTCCTCATTTCCCTCAAGTGCTTTATCATCCTCAACGTAGACCGTCTAGACCCGTTCTCGAGGTCAGTTACAGGTCGACGAGAACAGATTTGAGACGGTGGTGAATTTTTTTATATTTCCATCCACCAAATATCCAGTTTCAGTGAGATCATGTTAAAGATTTATTCTCTGCACACTGTGACAATAAATTATGAGTCTCATCTGATGAGTCGGCTCTGCTCCTGCAGGCAGAGGTTTCTTTGCATCCAGACTAAATGTTTAAATGTGTACATGTGTGAGTGCAAAAATAAAAATGTGTATCAGTGATGAAAGTTAAAGTTTGTTAGACGGGAATGTAAATGAAACTCCAGCTGTGATGCTTTTAAACTTCCTGTTTGGTGTTTTTTCTCGTTAGCAAAGCAAAATCAATAAACTGAAACAATGCAAGAACTGCAACACTGATTCTTCTTCTGTTGTGTTGTTTATCTGTCTGACACACACACACACACACACACGTGACATGCACATAAATATTCATCCATAGCTTCTGTTTGATTATTCAGTCATTTTGTTCTGTGTGTGACAGCCGGGCAGTTCTTCCTTCTCATTCAAACAGAGTGTGACGTTTAAGAGAAATAAGCTGCAGGATTTAAAGTCATCCTGAGACGTGATGCACAAAAACTGTGTGAGCTGCACAAACCAAACATGTTTGAGTTTATTTGTGAGGTGATAAAACTGCGGCTTCGCGACAATAAAGAAAATATAGTTGATAAAATGTGAAGGTGGAAAAAACAAGCAATCGATCATCAGAGCGAGTGGAATTAAAAAAGCAACAACAAGCTGATAGAAGCATCTTCAGATGAAAATAAGAAAATCGTGGTGACAAGCTGAAACACGAACGCATCAGCAGGAGAATCCAAATGATGGCACAAAGAGCATGATGGGTAACGGAGGCTTAATAAGATTCTTATAAACTCACAATGGATTAAAAATATCCTGGATTAAATTAGCTCCGTTGCAGGAAAAAAATCAATGAGAGTGGTAATGACTTGAGCCTGCGTGGCTAACAGTGTGTGTGTGTGTGTGTGTGTGTGTGTGTGTGTGTGTGTGTGTGTGTGTGTGTGTGTGTGTGAGACAGAGGGAGACAATGAGAAAAGGCACTGAATTATCTTAATTATAAATATTAACTCAACACTTTTGGCTCGTCAGTAAGTTTCAGCGTATTTTCAGATCGTGACAATCTTCTCATTCCCTCAATCTCATTAAACCGTTAAATTCTTAATCTGCAGTCGTGTTTATGGGATGTGAGACGGAGAAAATCATGTTAAGATCATTTTAAAAATGCTTCACCACACGAGGCTCATGAGAGCAACATGAAACACTGTTGAGATTAAAAATCTGCTGAAAACATGTCAGTTTCATGAAGGTGTTTGCTCAGAAAATAATCCTCACTGAACCATTTTAAGACAATGAGTATATGCTGGAAGAACTGGTCATGTTAAGAATAAAACAGGCAGGATTATTGTATATAATCTATATATATAACAGCCCTTTACTTCACTGATCCAACATCAGCTTGAATATTCACATTTTAATTATCTTACATTAAAAGTCTCCCATTAAAGTCCTTTAACAGTGACAGCCGTGTAGTTTTGTGTAATAAATAACATAAGCACCAGAGTAATCACTTTAATAATGACAGTAATTATAATTAACTGCCACAAACACAGAAGTTCCTTGTATTTCTTGAAGTTTGAACCATAATATTCATATTTTTAATTATAATAAAGTGTCGTGTATGTGTTCTTCCTCTTAATGTCTGAAAATGTAAGTAATGTAATAATTAAATAGATGTAATAAAGTGTGATTTTAAAAGTCTGTCATTATTCCAGTGGAACATTACGAACCTTGTAAACGTGTCGTAGCAGTTTGTAATTGAACACAACACTTACTGTAAACTGATGCAGAGCTCGGTGACTGTTTGATCCTCTGCAGCTGAACGAGCCAAGTCTCACACACATTTGGCCCGAGTCCTCACAACAAAACCAGAAACCGAACCAGAGAACCGACACTCGGCCACAGCCGGCTTACCTTTGGTGAGCCGCTGCCAGAACACAGCCGAGTGAGCCAACATCTAACCACAGCCGCCCAGTTCAGCCAGCTAACTGGAAGACCAGTAACAGAAGAAGAGACTCGCTGACGGCCTGAAAAAGATTCATCCAAGTTTATTACTCAGTTTGTCTTGAAAGGGAAATAAATGTTTCTATTTATCACAGAGCAAATAATGCTGCCCTTTTGAAAAAAACAGAAGCACAGAATGACAAGGCTTTAGGTTGGGCTTCTTAACTAATTCAAATCAGCTGCCATGCTGTATATGACATGTTTTATCTGGCATTTGAGGAAAATGCAGAAGGAAAATGAAGTGCATTTAATCTTGTTAAGTGTATTTAACCTCGTGCTACTGCAGCTTTTCCATTAATATGACTTCATGCAATTCAGACTTGTTCCATGCTAAAACTGGTGAAGGAAGGTTGCTGTGGTGATTTTAATTCAACAGTGGGCGACAAGTTCAATTTAAAACTAACTTAATTACAACCAGGTAAAATATGAATGCAGCAGCAGACCTTTTTTGCTTCGTGGCACATAATTAAAAAGTATGGCTCCGAATCATTGCATAGCCCCTAAAAAACCCAAGTATTCAGAGAGCAAAAGCAGAAGAGATGGGTCACTCAGAAACTAAAAGTATGTACATGTTGTGCTTGTTGTCACTGAGGCTGCACCCTCTTTAACTGTAAGATAGACAGCCAGGAGATGTGTCAAAAGGCAAAGTGCAGTCAACAATAAGAGCTATTACTCCCATATTTTTATGACTTAATTGGCAGTTAAAAGGTGCAGCCCGTCCAGCAAAAAGGTAACATGTCACACTTTTGATTTCTTATAGTGACGAAGGGAGGAAAAAAAAGAAAAAAATGACAGAAACAACACAAGAAGCAAAGGCAGTGGATGGAAAAATGAAGCTGAGAGGATCCTGAGACAAAAAAATGGGTCAGACTCTAAATGTTTACATTCTTATTTCAACCAGTTTATGATCATCTTTAATCAACTCTTTAATTTATCTGGCTTGTTTTAACTGTTATGTCATCCGTGCAGTCATCCGTTGGATGTTATTAAAAGATTAAAATGAAGTCCCAATAGAAAACTAAAATTATGTGCCAAATCAATAATGGCAACAAGCCTCCAGGTATCACTTTTCTTATGATTAAGTTTTTAAATCTTTTCAGAAAGTAAAATTAGAAACAAGAAATAACAATTTTATCTATACAAAAACATTAAAACTCTTAAAACACTGAATTAATCAAAAAACTGAACGGAACATTGTTTGTAATTTCCATTTAAGGCCTTGAAATCACATGGTTGAAGACATTTTCCAGATCTGTGAAAATCTACAGTTTTTTTTTTTTTCAAGTTAGGACACATATTTATTTGTTATCAAATTTTAAGGAAAAGCATATTTCTGTTTGTTCCACTTCACTTTGTTACCAATGTTATGACGTTCATCAACACTAAGCAAGTTAAAAAAAATAACCTGAGTCTCCCATTTGTTGGCCTCAGGAGGATTCAGCATCAGTTACAAACATAAAGATGAATTGTATTATGAGGCATGAACACAGGCTCGCATGCAAACATACATGTAGACAAAACAGCATACAGCTTCATACAGAATGCACACATTCATGGTGGGAGCGAGAGAGCTTGTTAATGTGACTCTGGTCAGGTTCTGTAATGGTATCTTTAAACTAAGCAGATTTAGTTGTTTTAACATAACCAGACCTCAATCTCAAAAAGCTCACGTGTGTTAAAATAGTCCTTTGTGTCTTTTTTGAGGACAGTGATGAACAACTTGTGTTACTGAGGTAAGAAAACTTACCGTAAATAAAATACATTTGCTTCTTTTACATGCCGCTGCCATGTCTTGTATAGTTAAAGATATACGCGGCATGCAATCAGCTTTCACACCAGTTTTAAAAGTGAATATAAGCGACTGCAGCTTCTTGCCACTTGCAAATTAAAGTAGTTAAGACTGAAGTTGGCATTTTCTATTTAATTAGCTAGAATCTGAAGGCCTAAAACTGAACACATCCGTGTTTAAATAAGTATGCGCGTGTGAAGATGCTAAAACTGAGCCTGATGACTTGCGGCTAATTATATAAAACTGCTACATCACTTCTTACATTACGAGGAATGATAAATTATTAAATGCAACAGTGAATGGCATTGTTGCCTCCAACCCCATTTTAGCAAGTTACGGCAAGGTTTTTGTATTATTTAATCTGTGTGACATGCTCATAACAGATTGACTTCAATGAACTGTGATTATTCATGAGTTAAATCCTTCACTGGGAGGATGACTAATACTGAGTCACCCTGCTGCAAATCTGAGTGCCTATGAATTATGGATGTTTTTAATCATCAGCACACAATAAGGAGTTACAGTATATGTAGTAAAGACGTACAAACCCCCGACATACCACTTAGCAATCACTCCCATCTTCATACAAACACACACACGCATACATGCACACTCAGAGAAAAAAAGTGACTCTGAAGTAATTACAGATTTAAAAAAATACTCTTGTTTGCTTTGACGAGTGGGAGGACAACCTGTCAATAAAAGAATTCATCATGGGGGAAGAGTATATAATCAGGGTTGTGATCATTTCATTTTCATTGCCACGAAAAGTTTAGAAAGAGGGAGACTTCTTTTTGATGAGAAAGAAAAACTTCTACAAAGAAGCACTGGCTTTGAGTTGTCAGATGAGCTTTTCTGTCTAAAAATGAGCGTTCTGTCATTGGTTTGGAAATTTATGCAGTTACACAATTTACATTTTAACTTGAGCAAATGAAAATAGAACTGATGACAACCCTGAAGTTTTCGAGAACGATTTTCGAGAGGTTGAACAGCAGCAGACAGTTTGATCGAACATCCAGATGAATCAACCTGAAAAGAGCTCAACTACAAACACAAATCAGGAGGGAGGAAGTCACAGAAAAGCAGCACATCTACTGAACACATCCAAACATATTCACAAAAATACTATCATGTCTTTCACACCAAAGACTAAAGGTAAAGACTAAAAACTGTTTTATCACCTGAAAGAGAGAATCTCAAGTTAAATGTTTATTAGAAAAAAGTTTAAATACACAGGCAACTTCAAGAATTAATGGGAGGTCCTGCCACAAGAAGCTTGAGTTTCAGACAAAGTTGATTTTCATGTTTCCAAAAGACTAAAATTTGGGAGATTTTAGGTTTTTAATGCACTTGTAATCATGCAATGAATGGCACAAAATGAATGAGAACACTGTGAATCCTGTCAGTGTCAGCAGGGTCAGTCATGGCTAAAAAATTAGCCTCCACACTGTGGCAGCATGAGGCTGCCAGCGACCTCTAAACAAAATCAGATTTTGCCCATTAACGTAGGAAGAAGGGCAGGTTTACGACCGAACAGAAATGTTTGTGGGTCTATTAAGTTGATTGATTGTCACAGTTTGTTCAGTCAAGCCAGCTGAACTTGAGTTTCAGGAGAAAACAGCTACTCTAACCAGATGGCAAGTCATAAAAGAGCGAAGAATAACAAAAACAGAAGAATCGTTTTGTAGCTATTATGACAACTGTATAGTTAAAAACACCAAACACTGTAATTGCACAGGAAATTATCTGCTGTGACATGAGCAGTACTGTTCAAAGCTCATGACGCGGGCACAGGCCATGGGCAGGTCATGTGACATATTAGCGTGTCATATGACTCCATGTAGGTCTATTTTTTTGTTTTAGGAGACTTGAGTCATGTCTTCCGCTGAGTCTCACCATCTTTTTTTTTTTGTTGTCGATGTGATTTAAACAAACAGAGGAAGAGAGCATGCTGGCTTTGAAGCTGAAAGAGCCAAATCAGACGTACATCTCTGCCAACCTAAGAGCCTCCATCTGCCCATTAAGCTTCAACTCTGCTAAGATCTGGCTTGAGAAATCACACCAGTGGGCTGTAGCTAGTGATGAACAAGCCACATCCCACCAACTCAAATCGTTGCCTGTGTACAAGTGCTGTGACAGTAGAGAGGAAAGGGAAATTCAAGAGAAAGGGGATGAGTGTGAGGACGTCTTGGTTACCTGTGGTTCCACGGGTCGGTGCATGGCGGGCGCCTCGGATGCAGAGTTCCCATTGGGATAAGAAGACTCGGAGCGTGGTGGCACCGGAGGCTGCTGTGCTTTGGTCTGAGCTGACTGAGGAGAACCCTGGATGTTCTTCCGGTATCGCTCATCAGCCTTAAGAGAACAGACACACAAATTGAAGACACACACACTCAAAAAACAAAATTAGCAGTTGCTTGAAAGTAGAAGTCAATGTCTATGAGGAGAGTAAAAAAGCTATTAGGTGCTACGGTTTGTTAGTTTCCTCCTGCAGAGCAGAGATGTTTTTTTCTACTAGTGGTGGTACAAGCACATCAGAGAGAGTCATCTGCTAA
>JAPZDW010000005.1:4417883-4428446 GCA_029814725.1 Acanthurus nigricauda
CCTACAGCATTGCAATGTTCATCACTTCAGAGCAAATTAAGAGCTGTTTTTGCTAAAAGCTTGGACAGAGTTTTTGCTTTCAAGCATTGAGTTCTACAACAGTCCTTATCTATTATGGACAGAAGTGCAGCACAGGCTATATTTTACAATGGAAGTCTACGCTGCACAGCATTAGCAGTCACTAATGGAGTTCCTTCTAACTTTCCATTTTATTAGATCTGTGTGACACTTAACAAAAATAGGGAGACCTCACCCTAACATAAAACAAAATTTAAAACAAAAAACTCAAAAAGTAACATCCAAAAGGCAACTTACCTTCTCATATATCTTGCTGATTTCTTCATTTGAACTGAAGACGAGCTGTACTGTACCACAGCCTGATGCCCACACTATTTTCTGTACCGCTCGGATCACACAAATGTCTGGGATGTACTTCGATGCCTGGAAGAAATTCTGGTGAATAAAAAAATCCCACAAAAGCAAGCATTACAGATAGCACCTCTCAACAAAAATAGATTTTGATCTACTCATTCCATGTTTGCTTTGCTAATATTACAAACCCTTGAAAAATGACTTTCTTACATTTTCTGTTACCTCATCAGAAATCTGCTGGGCCAGGCGGATGGCTACATTACGCAACATGCATTCTGAGGCAGGGTTTGGGATGTTTTGCAGGGCACTCTGGAGGACCAAGGCCTGGTCATGAGTGGCCTGATTGATCTGGTGACAATGCAGGGCAGGTAATGGAATTGGAGAAAGATGAAGACATGTTAGAGATACGGCAGTCAACCAAAATAGTAATAATCATACGGGTATGCTTGGTGAATTATTTGCGAGGTCTAACCGGTGAAACAGGAATATTTCCCTCAGCGTTGGGCTGGCAGGCCTCAGCCACAGCCTTCACGTGCCCAAAGCCAACAGCAGTAAGGAGGAGCTTTGCGATCTTCAGTGCATTGAGGTAAGCCCCACGCCGGGTCTCCATGTCCGCAGATGGGAGGAAGTTGTTCCTGGTGAGCATGCTCAGCACCAGGGGCAGCCCACCGCTCTTCAAGAAGTTGTACTGGAAGTCACTAGCATCCTCGCCAAGAGTGGCACTGGCTGGCATCAGCAAAGCATAAACAACCTAGAACATGGACAAAGATAGTGTGAACCACTTTTATAGATCAACATACATGAGACAGAAACCATGAGCCTGTATCATAAAGCAAGACCAGTGGTAAAGTATCAAAACGTGATGTGGAAGCACACTGAAACCAACCTCAATGAGGTAGAGCACTTGGGAGGGTGATGGGCCGAAGAAGCGTGAGTCGAGTGAAGGGCTGAGGCTGTTCTCGCCAAGCTTGGCATGGTCTAGACATACAGCTCGCAGATTCTCCACTGTAGTGTTATCTGAGGACACAGAGACAACACATATGTGATCAGAGAGCTGGCACTGTGATACTGCCTGTGCGTGTCTGTGTAGGTGTTTGTTTTTATCAGATAAATGAGACCAGGTGTATGTATACCTGGTGGCATTAGCTTCATGAGAACTCGAGCTCCATCCCTAAGCAGCGGCATGTTAAGGTTGCAGCCCAGGTCAGCCACCTGCCACAGTAAGGAGATGTAGCGCAGATGCAGCTACATAATCTGTGAAATAGAGCAAGGGGTGTTAGTATTGCTGTGCATATACTGGTTAAAACACAATAACACACTGCTCTATATTACTATTATTACTAATTATATAATACTGCATTCAAGGGTTAGAACACAAATCCTGCAGTCAGTGAGTTATATGGACATGTTTCTATTGCCATTCTGACATCACAATATTATGTGAGGTACCATATAAGAGTTTGTTATTGACTAGAAGAAAATAATTCGCCATCATATAAGAAGGTTAAAACTGGGGAAAATTGTTTATTTTGGTGTATTTTATTATTTTCATGGTGTATTGATGTATTTTTGGTGTCACTGAACAAAAAATTCTCTCATAATTTGTCAGCATTTTGAAATTCAAGTGCTCTGAGAGAAAACCAACTCCTCTTGCTTCTGATTTCGATATTTGTGCCTGTGAAGGCAAACTTTGCAGGAGAGGCCTACTGGTTGTTTCACAAATGCAGATGGGTCTGCACATTATTTCAGATGGTAAAAGCCTGATTCAGTGTCTACCCTGTACTTGCTATATAGTGCCTATACATCTTTATTCTGATGCAGAGTACAAAACGTGTGTGAGCACATCCTGGCTCTTCACAGAGCTTTTAGCTCATTACATTCGACACCAAAACAGGCACGACGAAAACAGCGGGTAACTCTTGTTGAGGACAATGGCACTGTGTGTATGTGGTGCACTAACCATGCAGCTTTCTGTGGTACAAAACTGAGCATGTCCAATTCTTTTTGGGTATTATTAGAGGTTGGTTTGAGAGTCAAATCAAATAATAATCCTTCTGAGACTATCAGGTGTTCTGCTGTTTCTTGCACCCAACTGCCCAAGCAGAGTGTTGCTGAGGCACTCAAAAAGGATGTCTGGACCAGCCTTTCATCCCACAGTAAAATGGCATTGAAGCTGCCTCTGAAGCCTGTGCGGCTTTGCCTTTGGGCTGCAAAGCGCTATGGGAGCATCTTTGACAAGGCCAGTCACGTTGACTGAGGTCTTCAAGTTTACAATGTAAAGAGTGAGTCCTACATAGCATGAGGTTTTGCAGTAACCACAGTAACCACTCTTTTGCTGCTCTGAGCTTTTGAATTTTGGTGGGAGGAATTTAGCAGAGTTGTACAAGGGAGAGAAAAGGGTGGCATGTTTTGCTGTGTGTGTTTAAATTGCCTCCCCAGCTTTATGTGATTAACATGCTGTAGAAATGACTGCTCTTTTTTCACTTAAATTTGCATCAGTGAATCCAAAAATCACATCTTCATACATAACATCTGTCACACATCACTAGTGACCTAAAAATCAGTATTGAAGGTGACATTTGAATAGTCTTACTCATTAAATTAAATATCTGTGCTGTAACTCACCACACCGGGAAGACAGCTCTCCACCTCCGGGTTGGGCCCATCACTATAGTGGTTGCCATGGTTACCGGGAGAGCCAGTGGATGAGTCAGAGGAGCTGTCTGGGCTTGAGGGCATGTTTGCACTCACCTGGGTCAGCTTGGCCGTGATCAACTGTTCAAAATAATTACATTGAGTTAATGTGTTTACAGATGAAAAACTAACCATGGTAGTCCAGCACTCAAAATTTAAATGTGTTCCTTTTAACATGACCATAGAGGGTAGAATCTCTTACTTTAATGCATTATTAATGAACAGAGAAAACAGAAGAGCCTATTATGCACATATAAAAACATGGAGAAAGGCAGCACAGCAACATGAAAATATTTCTTTTTTTTTATGTAGAAGATAAACATCAGCCCAACATTCTCACCGTTTTGTCCTTCAAATTGAGCTGTCCGATCAGCTTCCTGTCGTCAGCTGGATCAACAACCTCCCCACCAATAAAGAGTTCTATCTTGGTATGTGCAGCATTAGCTTTGATCCTGTTTAGGATACCACGCCGAACCGAGCCAATTGTGTCATTGGTGTGTGACCAGATATCCAGGTCATCTACCTGACGCCCTTGGTTTGGGAAACGGACAATCAATGTGATATGCTTCCCACGAAAAGCTCTGCAAAGAAAATTGAAGAATGGGGTTTGTGAAATGGTAATTACGTGTCATCTTGTTTATCTTACAGCACATTTCTATAAGTGCAATAAAGCAAGGCAAAGCTCATAAGGGAAAACTGGTCCTCACAATTTATCAAATTTTACAGAAACATCATGTTTAAAATAATTTTTAAGAATTGTGATTTGTGTCCTGTGAAGAGCTAAATGTAGTTTTAGGTTTGCCATAATTTGATTTGTTTCTTCTTGTAATTTTGTCACACTAAACCTCATTGTACTGCACTGCATCTCTGGTGACTTGAGGTGTAGTTTAACAGAAAGGCCGAACCAAGAGATGTTCAGTGATATGTTTCCATCTACAAAGGATAGATAAAGCACAATGTAATCGTCACTGTACCTTGACATAGGCAGTATAGTTCTCTCCTCGTGGTAGTCACTGTCACACTCATTGATATACTCTTTGAGCACAGTGAGAACTCGCACCATGCGAATAGCCTCCTGACGGGCACAGTTGATGCTGTCTTTGTCTCCATCTAAGACACACAGGGTGTCATAGGATGCCTTCAGACGGTCAAAACATGACTGGATGAAATCTTCATGAATCTCGACCTACAATTAAAGGAAACGGATACAACCAAGAAGTAACATCTCAAAAAAACAGATTATTTTAAATGGTTTAAATTGACCTCTCAATAGTATAACATTTGGAGACAGAAAAATCTGGGCAAGAAGTTTACAAGTTATATAAAGAGAACTGATATTAGGAGATAAAAATTTTGCTTAAATTGATACGATACAGTCAACATACCTGATTGACTTGCAGTTTTGGTCCAAGGTTGGTGTAGATCTCTTTCAGCAGGTCTATGGCTCGGCTAGCGATGTCGTCACTTCCTTGAATCACCACCTAGGAGAGAGTAAAACAAGGAGAAAAATTATTTTTTTTTCCAAAGCTGGGCTTTACTTTGTTCTCAAGAACTAAAAGTTTGACTTTCATGAATACATGTCTGTAAATGTTGAAGCATTGAAGTAAAGAGGAGCCTCAGTAATGACCACTAAGGACCAGAGAGGGGGCAAGGCACAATGCACTGAAGTACTGCTGCTTTTTCTTTTGCACTTTTGAGGCGGACAGAAGAAAAAAAACATAGCACAATTGGCTTTATGGGAGGAGAGTACCTAAGAAACATAATGCCACACATTCATGTATTCACTGTCAAATCATTGTTTGTTTTAATTTGCATTTACTATCATAAAGCTGCAACGACAAGTGTACTGACAAACAGACTATTTGTTGCTCCCGTCACAAGTACGACCATTATACCAACACTTTTAAAGTTATCTCAGAGCAGAGAGAGGGCACAATGCAGCAATGCGTTTCCCAACATATACTCAAATATCAAACAGAAGTTTTAAAACTAGGCATCTGTCTGTGTGTCTCAGAGATTTAAGTGGTGCTCAGGGTTACTAAATGAAAATGCAAATCTCCTCACCCTCCAAAGGTAGTCCAAGCCTATTAGTTCCAGGTCATCCATCATGTAGGCCCTGCGCTTTGCCACCAGCTTGCCCTCCCTGCAGTTGACAGCCTTGAAGAACCTCTCAAAGCACTTCATCCCATTTTCCGTCAGCAGAGATGGATCCAACTGCAGGACATTATTCTCAAAGAAGTCCTTATTGATATCTGGGTCCAGGTCTGGTTCATCACCCATCAGCTTGGAGTACCTATTGGGTGGCAGGAAAGTAACATAGCTTTTAGAACAGAAGCTTGCTGATTAACAAAGATAAAGAAATTTATTCAATCTGAAGGTGAGAAGACATGAAATCAAACAGTACCATTTAAAGCAGGCCTCACGGTCACAGAGAAACACTGCATTCTCAGCCAGACACTTCCAAATCTGCTTGGCCTGTGGGGCACACAACCACAGCTGGCCATCCTTTAACAAGAACCTGGCAGAAAAAAGAAAAACAAGATGATTAACAGTAAATACTGGCGGCCTGATGGTTAGGGAAAGGTCTTTATGAGGGTCATGCAGTTGATCTCAAACTTGCATTAGTTGCTGGTAGGGGTGAGGTTACTAGGAACCCACTTGGTTCTCCTAAAATACCCACTGTTGTCCTTGAACAAGCTACTTTACTTGAGCAGCATTGTGGTTAAAAAACAACAACTGAGGATGCACTTTGTACCCTCTCTAAGCTCTTTGTGAATGTGACATATTAGGGCTGCAATAAACTGAATATTACATTTTGTCTTCTCTACATAACCATATAATGCATAAGGGAAGAAACATTACAAGTGTTCCTCAGATATTGATTAAGATAAAAAAAAACCTGCACATGAATACAAGTGACTAACTGGTGAAATGCAGTGTTTTTAATCATCTTACACTGATAATCTGGTTCACACCTATTTCAACATTTTCTGTGCCATTGGTGACCACAAGCTACTTTTGTAAAACTTTTATACAAAAACTTTTATAAAAATTTCCCTTTGAATGTACCCGATAATTACTGAATGGTTCCCAAAGAAATTCAATGGCAATTTATCACATCTGATCTGAGCCAGCACACTTTGAGAGATTGGTCTCCCACCGAACTTAAACTGCAGCAATTTCAAAGGAACAATATACTTAGTAATTCAGGGTTTTATATTAATATTTCTTTTATTACTTGTTGCAGTCTCAGCCTTTAGGTGTAGTTTCCTTAAGGCCCTTTTTATTTTAGGTATCTGAATGTGAGACACTTAAGGTAATTCTGTACCTCAGGAAGTTGAGTCGTTCCTGTACTTCCTGGACATGGCTGTAGCGGCTTCCTGGCCTGACCGTCTGGGGGTCAAACTCAGCTTGTTCTTCTGTTAAAACAAGCAGAAAACAAGCAGTGCACATTACTGAGCTGTATAACTTGGTATTTATTAATATAATATTAACATTGTGATATAAGACTAGATATTGTCTTCGGTGTTTGCTATCATTACATCATGATATAGCTTAAGTGTTGTTTTTCTGGTTACATTAAAGAACTGCTTATTAGTGTCAATTTACTAGACTGTTCTAACAGTTCGAATCCTTTTTCCTCTTAGTCATTATATCCACATTATTAAATATTATTATTAATACTCTAACTGTATGAATTGTTTGCATATTTCCAAACAGGGAAGAAAACCCCATCCTTGCACTTTCTTCTCATGACTTTTCATATGCGGATTTGACTTCATATAAAACATTTAGTCCACTTCGAAGAAAATACAAAGAAAAAATAATCACGTACCACCACTCAGCCTTAAAATACAGAGATATGGCTTTTTGCTCTACATCGTCCAGCCCTATTAAGTCAACAACAGTACCGAAGAAGATGAAATGAAAAGTCAGATGAACAGAGGGTTTTTTTTATGGTCACAACAATGTACCTTTGGAGAACTGCCTCATGGTCTCCATGTAGGCTGAGAGGTTCTCAGCCACCAGGGTGACCAGAGCATGGTTATGCTGCAGCTGGTTGATCAGGTCATGGCGGTAAAACACATGAGGACTTCTCTGGGTTTGACTAAAGAGAGAACAGCAGGAGGAGTGAAGGTTGTAAGGAACAAAAAAAAGAAAGAGAATTGAGTGAGGAGGCAAGCAAGACTATCAAAAACTATCAACAAACTGCATTTTTACTAACTTTGTTTTAGTAAATTTTCAAATGAATAAAACATAGCATGACTGATTTCTCATTTGTTTCTATCAGGGGCATAAGAAAAGCAGCTTTTTAATGTATTGGTGTGTGTGTGTGTGTGTGTGTATGTCACAGAATAACCAGCAGAAAAAGTTATATCAATAAGGGCCATTTCCTGCCTTGTTTTTCCACAAGATTTTTGTCTTGAAAATGAATCTCAAGAACCAAATGATCCGGTATTTATGATTTGGTTCTGATATCCACCATACTACAAAGAGCCACAGTGTGATCTGCAGCGATCTAAAATAAGTTTAAAATACCAATGTCAGATTACCATTAAAAAATAGATCTGGCTCAGATTAACAAAAATTCTGCAGTCACATTATGGCTCAAGTCTACTTATTAGCAGTGGCTACACAACTATCAAAACACAGTCCACTGTTGTTACATTGTCAAGACAAATACTATTTGCATATCAAGTACAGATAAACAGTTATACATAAATTTATATTAGTGGGTCCAAGGCATGAAATACCCCTGATATGTTGCATTAAGTGATTTGTGCTGAAAGGAGCTGGCATCAGGAAGAATGGGGCTCCATCTCAAAGGACCTTTCATTTAGTTGTGTAACTGTCTAGACTGAAGCGTTCTGTGTATGCCCTGCAGCTAGCGTCAGTGCTGAAGAACTGCACAGAAACTCCCATCACGTGCCTCTTAGAGAAATCATTCTTATCCGAGTTTTCCAAAGATGTATGCTGTTCAGATATCATAGTAACCATGCCTCAAACATTTTTTGGCCTCTTGTTTGGAATATAAAACCTGAAATTGCATTAAACACAAATAAACTGTTGCACCTCAAGCAATACTCTAATTATATAGTTTAATAATGAAATCAAATAACGTAAACCTACCAAACTAATGTTAGACAGTATATTGTATGTATATTGTCAGGGGCATAAGGAAAGCAGTATATATTGTCTCAATCTTGACTAAACTACACATTTACAAGAATTTGAACACTAGATTGGATGAGAAATCTGACATTTGAGATGAAACCCAAGAAAGAATTGCTTAAGCAGATTCATGACAGACATTTGCTTTGATACATTTTTATCATAAACATGTCAAAGAGAAAGTTAGACTTGACGTAACACAGAGAGAGGTAGAACCCTGGATTTAGCACTTAACTTACCCCACTAAGTTCGTTTGTATGTTAATTGGCATTTTCTTTCTGAAAAACAACAGGCATGTATACTACATATTTTCTATATTGACTAGGAAAAATCATATTGCACTGTAGTAACTATTAAATCAAATCAAAAGAATTTTTGATAAATGCTGAACATTCACTGCAAATCAATTTAACAATTTCATTAATTTACCATGATTATGTCAAATTAGTGCTAATCTTTGTAAGCACTGTAGTCCCTAATTAAAATTTCTGCTTTAACTACTATAGCTACAAAACAACTCTAAGTCCTTAAAATTTACTAACGAAACAGGATTTACATTGAGCTAAACATTTTAATATAAAGCAAAAAGGCCCTTTCCACTGAAGACATTTTGATATGCTGCTGTAGGAACATGTTAGTGTAAAAAGAAATTAGCAACAGCTAAATCTAATTTATAATTCTAAATTGTGCTAGCTTTGGAAATTTGGAATTTCACAAGCGTGCTTCCTCTCACAGTTTATGGGGAAATCTGGATGAAATTTTTAAAATTTGGGGGAATTTAGTAACATTTGCTGCAGTTGCCTTTTCTGCTAGCAAGAGTAAAATGTCTGCTGTGAAAAAGGCCGACATAAAAACAGACAGGAATTTTTTAATATTACCTAACATTTACTTCATGCTAGCTACCAATCTAGGCAGATAATTAGCTCGTCAGCCAGAGACAGATGTTGGCTTTTTAGCTGGTTTGATATAATTGAGTTTAGGCATGCAGTTGGAGTGGTTATGGATGGACCCGAGTCTGTCAAAATCTTCATCACAATCTTCCAAATGCAGTTACAGAGTTTACTTGATAGTCTGTTATCTGTGGCTGCGACAGGCAGGTAATATGCCCGTCAATTATTTTTTCTTTTGGCCCAAGTGAAAACAACCAATTTCAGTCAGTTAGTTGTTAGGTCTCATTTCTCGGTCGTCAAGTACTGGCACTTTGTTTTTGGTGACCAACTTTAAGAGTTGTATTTGATAACTTGTGAATTAAACTCTATCAGCTGTCTTTTTCAAGACTTGCCTACTCAAGGTGTCACGCATCGTAGGATATGCTATCTGAACAAACAGTCAAAATCTGGAAACTGAGAGGGAAATTTTGTTGGGAGAGAGATATTTAACATAGTCAAAAAAAATTCTGAAGGCATTGCTCAGCCCCATTAGTTACCACTTATGATTAACTGGAACACTGGGTGATTTGCAAAGGACAATTCTGATGTTATTCTGCAATGACATGACACTAGATTTCTGGGCCATTTATTCTCCAGGGCACTGAGTGTAAGAGTTGACATGCCTCAGCTAAATATGCTAGGAATGTAAGCTGTTCAAATATGTGAAAATAAAGCATCTTTTGCGTTTTTAAATGTGCTGCATTAAGTAATTAATAATTCAGGATAAAATGCTTTCAGCTGTACCAAACAAAAACTTCATACTTGTCAACATTAAAATTGTCCTGTTTATATTCTTGTAATATAAAATGAATTTTACCATGACCTTACCTAAGGTTTTGAGGGGCTTCTCCAAAGAGGCTACAGATTTCTCTGATTTGCTTCAGGGCAGGGATCACCCATTTGTCATTGGTTCGTAACTCCTCAATGAAACGATCAATCCACTGAATCTTCTGTGTGTCTCTGTCCTGTTAGTGAAAATAAAACATTCTTAGTAATTTTTTTCAGTTTAAGTAGCTCTACATCATTTCTTTTGCATGTAATTACCCTTTAAGCATTCACAAACAACACCTCAAAACAAACCTGCGAGCAACTGTAGTCCAGTATTTTGATGTGAGCACTAAGAGCCTGGTCCATTATGTCTACAGGCACATCATCACTGTGTGCCAGGTTCCACAGCAGGTTGAGGACCTTGTGGGCCATCACCCCATCCTTGTCATCTTCAGCCAAGCGCCGGATAAGTTCCAGCAATTTTTCACGCTGCTTCTTGCTGGCATTGGTCCAGCTTGCCTGCACGAGAAGAACAACGGAATGCAGACGTAAAGGCAGTGCATACAGAAGCAAGCTGTCATGGTGCAACAATTCAACTGCAGTGTAATTAGTGAAAACTATTCGCATG
>JAPZDW010000005.1:6503188-6513632 GCA_029814725.1 Acanthurus nigricauda
ATTTTGTGATTAAAACTATGAAATATAAAGATTAAAAGGTGCAGTCTGTTATAATTTAACAGCAGTGAAGCTTTGAAAAGCCTTTAGGCATGTGCTGCTTTTGTGTGTTTTTGTCCTGCAAAATTAGTTCTTATATGCACATCTTTAACTCACTCACTGATCTTAGAGTATTTTCTTTTTTCACGCACAGTTGAAAGCTGATTTGGATATTAAACAGATGGTCACATCTAAGCTTGATTAAGAGTTCATTGTTCTGTTTACCAATTATTACTTTATCTTGTTTTTGTGTATGGTTTTGAGTGATACAGTACCAATAAAATCAGCATCCCTCATCTGGTTGGGTTGTATCCAAGAAGTCCAAATTGATTAATTGTGTTCCTTTAAAAGCATGTGTATTTACAGCACATTTAATGATTATCCAGTGGATTATTGCTTTTGTCTCACTGATTTATTCTGCCCACAAGGATCTTGTCAGCATTTTTTGAATCATATGTTGTAATTCAGAGTTGTTTCTTCTTAGCCTCCTGAGATATGAAGAGCTTTTGTAGGAAAAGGAAGCAGGAGGTGCCCTTGGGTTGTAGGGAGCGGGTGCCAGGCAAAATGGTTGCACTAAAATTAACCTTTGCCAAGTAAGATATTGGAAAGGATTCTTCTAGCCAGTGTTTTGTATGAGATACTGAACCAAAGTCGTATAGTTCCCACATTTAATGCCTTAAGTTTAAAGGTAGCGGCCACAAAGATCTTAAGGACAAAGCTCAGCAGCCTTGTTTTTGCCAAGTTTATCTGGCCATATCAACAAACAAGGGAACATCATGGTCCAGTCATCTAGGTTTGGAGGAAAATCGAATTTGTGGCAATTAACCTCCCGAAGTCTCTCACTCATCTCTGCATTTACAAAATGAATGTGCCTATAAAGATGTTTTTCACAGCTAAATACAAAATCAACATTGTCAAGAAAATCAAAGCAGGCAAACAACATTTTCGAAGATAAACTTGTAGATGACAAACTGATCAACTTGTAAAGACATGACTTGGTATGAAGTCACCTCAACTGGATTTTCAAATAAACAAAGATCAAGGGATACTTAAGCATTGTATTTCAGTAGAAATCTGAGATCACTGGTGAACAGGCATGGAGTGCAGCACAGCCATTGCCATATGTATGGTGAACACTGTCATAGACAGTGGTTTTCAAACAGAAAGTCACTGCTTTGCACTGCTGAGTGTTCTCAAGTCTAGCACATTCCATTTAGCTGGATCAGAGCAGCAAGAAGCACTGCACTAGCTGATTAGTCATCAGTGACGCACATCAGCATGATGCACTGGAATGTAGGGCAAGGGAATCTCCTCCTACCACTGACTCACATGCCCTGTAAAATGATGGGATGTGTGGGTGTTTCTGCCTATCTGTACGTACATGTGTCTTTGTATTTCCACGCTGAATGCATATAAGCTTGCTGTAGGGTTGCAGCGTGTGCTGAGGGTAAAGGTTCAGTGTCCTTCAAAGATGAGTGTGTGTTTGCTTTGTGGGCCAGCCTGCAGGTGAATTTCTCCCACATACCCACTTAGAGTGGGATTTCTAACATGTTTGCTGTACTCCTGAGAGAAAAATTTGGGAAATAGAGATTTTTTTTTAAGGTGGGCTTTGATTCACTGTTATTTAAAGAATTCATGAATGCATTAATGATCACTTTCATCTCCACCACTCATTGCTTTTTTTTTTGTTTGTTTGTTTTTTCCCCCTCTTGTCAGAACAAACGAGACGAGCATCTACTGAAGAAGAGAAATGTCCCGCAGGAGGAGAGTCTGGAAGACTCTGATGTCGACTCAGACTTCAAAGTAGTAAGTGTGGGTGTGTGCATGAGTGAGTGAGATATAGTGAGACTGGACCATCTAGATTAAGAGACAGGGGTTAAAGTCAAGTGGGCAAAAGTCATTTTAAACTGTATGTGATCCATGTCTTGTGGTTTAACTGTATTTTTATGGACCTGAGTTGGCTAGTTATAAGAAGAATTATTTTTTTAAAGCCCATGATAGAAACAGTAGCTGAACAGCTCTAGTTATAATAAAAAGTGTCTAGGGGGTAGGTCCTTTTTATTACTGTGATTTCCAACTGAGTAAAAGCCTTTACAGTGCAAATTAAATATCACTGCACTGTCATTTTAGGATTTCTTTCTTGCAGTAATATTTACTCTTCTAAACATCAAAGGGTTAATTCACTCAAATTTAAGAAAACATTTTAGTGCTCCTGTTATAAATGGGCTGCCGCTTGTGATGTCGCTGTCGCCGCTGTAAAAATGTCATGAAATTGCAATTACATGACTCTATGGAGACTCGCTCCACTGAACTCAAACGGACGACTGCCAGATCTCCCTATTCTGAGAATGAGCAACCTTAACAGTGAAGGACATCAATCGCACATGAGTAATGACAATCGCAAAACAGCACAAGTAAAAATTTCCTCCCCAGGCAGACTGACAAACTGGGCAGAGAATAGGATATGCTAACAGAGAAGAAGAAAAGGCTTGCTGCTGTTGTCCTACATAGAAAGTTTTTTTAAACACATACTGCACAATATATTCTCTAGTGATGTACAGGGTCAGCAGTATACAAAATTAGGATTGACGAGTAGTATTAAATCTTAGAAGGCTGTGTAATGGTCATATGATGGTCACAAATTAAAAAAAACTATGCTGTAAGTCTCTGCCTCATTTTGGTGTCATTTACAGGCACATGTCCTCCGTCCCTTGCTGTCTGTCGTGTAGGACAGCTTCTTGGTGCGTTCAGGTGCACCTTATAAACTCTGAATTCGGCATCACACGCAGTATTTTCTCCACAGTTGAAATTGAAAGTTCATCCTTATTTTTGTAAAGAGTAGGGGACAGAAAATGTTGCAACCACAAGGTTTATGTTGTAGTTGTTCTGGAGCTTTTGGTAAATGTTAGCATGCAGTGTGAGGCACTTTAAGGGGTCAGTAGAGTAGAAAAACATCTTATTAATGCAGTCCATTTACTACATGGTAACTGTGTTAAGTCCGTCTAGTAAGGAAGGATCATTATAAGGTATGTAAGGAGGCTCCATAACATTTACCCAATGGTCCTTCCTTACCAGACGGACTTAACACAGTTATACCATGTTTAAGTTTCTCTTAACACTTTCTTGTCATTTGCTGTTAATAATCATGCAGATTTCAGTTTTGCAATATCTTCTGCTTACACTAACTCCAACACCACAGTACATTAAGCTGTTTGAAATATTGTTTCAGCTCCTCTCAGAAATAAAAAAACTATGTTTAAAAACTCAAAATTAGAGAGTCTTTTTTATAAATAAAGTTCTTGTTTCAGAGTAATCCATAGACCTTCGTGTCAACAGTTTCTCACCTGAGATGCTTGGAAATATGCTAGATGCCAGTATCATGTTCTTTGGTTATCCTGAGCAACAAGGACAATGTTTTTAAAATGTATTTCCTTGCTTTGAGCACCACAAATGAAATATCATCGACCTCTGCTGATTTGGCTTGGCACCAGAAATCTCTAAGACAAATATCCTTACAAACATGAAACTGAAATTGAAGGAGTACATGTAAAAATATCTTCTGTAATTTTTGTGGATTGCCTCTAATTCTCTCTGACTGATGGAAGTGCTTAGGGAGTGTTTTGCTGTATGTGCAAATATACTCTGGTTAATTAAGTCTGGGATTTATAAATCCAGAACTTTGCAATTCAGACTGCAAGCTCTCTGTTTTTGCTGCTATACTGTAATTTCATTGTGCCTTCAAGTTTCTTCTTGTAAAGCAATATGCTTTGCGTTGGCTTTGTGTGGTAATATGCTGTTCAAAATATCTCCAAAGCCTTTGACTTCTGATGACATTGATTCATATTAACGAAAGTGACAAGAAGTGACCTGTAGAGTAAACCAATACTTACATTTTTATCAAAAACTGAAAGTGCAGTCTTAATTTGTGGGCCACACAGCAACATCAGTGACAAAGGCAGAGTATGAATCCAAAACTGGATGACTTTTCCACCACACATCCAAGCCGTATGTCTTTTAAACAGAAACCCTGTCAAAAATCTCATGGAAGCTGTAATTAAAAAACTAATGATTTTACTTTAAGTAAAAACATTTAGGTTTATCTCAGAGTATTGACAAAATTTCCAAAATATTACTTGATACTTTTACAAGTTAGCCTGGAAACTGGTGGGACTACAACCCTTTAGATCTTATTGGATTTGTAAACAATTTAGCATATTTTGCATATTTGCATGAATACATAAATATTATACATAAGATTGTCAATCAAGGGTCAGTAAAAAATAATTTGTTAATACTGAAAAAGTATTTAAGTCACCTTCACATCTGTTCATATTTTCATTGTATAAATCCATTCCACACACTTGATACTACATTGAAAGCAATATTAGTGGAGTATAAAATACAAAATGTAACTCTACGCATCTTAGAGACAAAGAGGAAATACACTTTTTGCATCACTTGGCAATTGGACATCTACATTTTACTGTTAGAGAAGTGTTCTTCAATAATAGCTTATGCTGTTTTTTAAAGCTATACCTGTACTAATATTCATCTCCATTTCTCTTTGTGCAGCAAAATGTTACGCTTGATGCCATACTACAGGTAAGAGGTTACATCTCTCAAGCTTTCCATTCCAAGGCTTTCATTAAAATATAAGCTCCTGAACTTTTGGGTTATTATGCTGCACTGTTATTTATTAAATATCGACCTTCACTCTTTGTCACCACAGAATGCTACAAGTGATAATGCAGTTGTCCAGCTCAGTGCTGTACAGGCAGCCAGGTGAGGAACTGACAGATCACACATATGCAGACTACAGCTGTTTTTTTCTGTATTAAGTTCTTGAAATGTATTTTCTGCCCTTCATCAGAAAACTGCTCTCAAGTGACAGAAACCCTCCTATTGATGACTTGATAAAGTCTGGGATCCTGCCCATTTTAGTCAAATGCCTGGAGAGGGACGACAAGTAAGTCTGCTCTCAAAAACATTTTGTGTTTGCTTACAGTGTTAACTTTGTGTGACGCAGTGGACTAAGTGTTCTAGTTGTAAAGACCGCAAACTGCTGTGATGGATTACTGATGCTGCTACATCAAGTCTCTGCCGCAACAGAGGCTTTGTGCTCATGAGAGTGTGTGCATCCCACTGTGTCCACACGTGAGAGTGTGTGGAGGCACGCAGGGCAGTTGGCTGGTCTTCTCAGTCCCAGCCAAGCCAAATATAACAGCATTCCTGTCCCTCGGAGTTCCCCAATTCCCATGACCTTGTGGTCACTGAGGGGGGAGGATGAATAGTTGGGGGTGGGAGAACTTGTGAGGAAGAAGTTGTAAGAATTTTACCATGGAAACCAGCAGCAGATAGTGTAATGTTAGCATGGAATACCTTTTTATATCGGACTTAACTCTTATTTTGAGTTTGTGCAGAATGCAGCAGTGCAGACTAACCCACATGTGCATCTGTTAAGACAAAATAATTGTCACTATGTTGCCATAGCATTATGGCAGAAAGCCAAGCCAGCTCAGCTCAATGACATAATGAGGAACAGAAAAACACTGACATGAAAGTGAGCACCATCTTACACAAGCAGAAAATGACAAAAGTCTGATCTTTCAGGATGTCATGTGGCACAAATTTTAGCAGTTCATTCACAACCAGGACCCTGTGTTCCCCATGTTTTTATGTTTAAATGATCCATGTGGGCAATATTTTAAAAATTTGTGCTGTATTGAGAGAGAGTGCTGCAGCCAGCAGCCCTGAAATGTAATCTATTTGCACACTGTCACTGTTGGTCTACTAAAAGAGTTTTTTTTTTCGATTGACAGGCTCAGATTGTTATTTTAAGTGTGTAACATTATTAGAAGAAGTCCAATAAGAAATCAAACATTTTTTCGTTACCTTTCTTTTGATCCACCCTGTTTGTTATTATGTCTTACCAAGTTTTGCTCAGGGAGAAGTTTCGTTCTGAAGTCTCGCCAGGGTTGGGTTGTTACAGGAAGACACTGGTGGAACACTTAGTGAAGTTGGAAAGAGGAGTGCTGTAAAGTGTGCTAGAAACAGACAGTGTAGCTTAGAGTTATTCAGTATCCTTGCTAAATTTTCAGCTGATTTTAGAAAAAAGTCCCCTCTTGTGAGACTTCAGAACAAGAGTTCTCCATGTGTGAGAGTTTGTTGGACAACACACCAACTCAAACAGAAGGTAAATTAAAACGTTTTATTCCTCTGAAGAGACCCTCCCATACGCTTGTGTGACAGCAATAAGAAACCAGTAGGAACTGCCATCATGGTGGGTTGTCAGATGTAATATTAGTTGGGTAGATAGACTTACCGCTCTCTGCCATGATTTACCAGCATTTGGCTGGTGGGTGGTGTGAGGATCCGTTGCAACTGTGTGAGTTCTAATAATTTGTGTTGCGTCATCTAAAAGAAATCATTACAGTGTCCCCTTTTTAAGCACAATTCACCACACAGCATGATATTCAGACCAATGGTCTGTGGTCAGATCTATTATCTAGTTAACAGTCTGTTTTGTTAGGGTTTACATAATAATGATTATTATTAATAATCTGTTTTTTAAAAGAGACCAATAATGGAAAACTCCACAATACCGAATGAGTAACAAGGTTTTGTAAAAGCTTCTTACTCATCATCTTCAAAAAACCTTTCCATTAGTGGAAGGCCGGAAACAGATGAGTGTATTAGGTGCTTGGAGAAATATAAAAATCAGCCTTGAAAAACATGTAATAATGTGGGAAATCAGGAAGCGTTAATATTAATTTTCATTATTATTATTATTATTATTATTATTATTATTATTATTATTATTATTATTATTATTATTATATATTTTATATATTATTTTTTCCCCCCTTTTCTGTCTCTGTTTTTACATTTCTTTTAACTTCTCTTTTTCCTCCTAACTGGTTTTGTTTTTCTTGTCCTGCAGCCCCTCTCTTCAGTTTGAGGCAGCTTGGGCTCTGACCAACATTGCCTCTGGGACATCAGCACAGACTCAGGCTGTGGTTAAATCCAGTAAGTTGACCCCACATTCTGTCTTCCCCCCACAGTCTGTGTTTGTGTACTGTCTGCAGTCTGCCAAGCTAGCATATTTATTTGTTCTTTCACGCAATGAGGCAGTCAGTTATTTTTTAGGATTATGTTTTTATTAGATTACTGTGCACTCTTATTTTGACACAAGGCCAAAATGACTGGAGAGCAGAAAGCATGATCAGTGCTCATGTGATAAGCTGACTGTCACAGAGGTAGCTCAAGTACAAGTACAAAATTAAATTAAATTACTTTATTTGAAGTAGACAAAATAAAATGCAGTTTCTGCAAAGCAGCAAAATGCCAAAATGCTAATGGTAAAGCGCCATAAGAACAAACCATTAGCAGTTAAGCCCTTGGCAAAGTGCCGTGTTAAAAGCCCTAAGAATTAGTTAATTGGTAAGGACAACTAGATATTAGGTTTAGCTATGATCCAGCTAAGTTTGCTTAAACTTTCAAATAACTGAAGAAAATTAGATACTTGTGAACTTTCTCTTATCATGTTCACATAATCTTCAAAATGTGTTTGTCTTGAACACCCACTCAAAGGTTTTCAGTTATTTTGACTGATCAGATCACAGTTAAAGGTAGAAGCTGGGTGAAAATCCTGTGACTTGTGTGAGATCACCAAAACATTGTTAATGGGAAAATGGGAACCAAGAAACAGGTAGTTGTTCCATCCAAAAAGGTGCAGAAAAACTCAAAAGTGGTGTCAATTAAGCCCTGAATGCCCATCCTCCACAGTTCTAAAAATATAAGCAATATATCTGGAAAAAAATCCTCAGTGTACATTAGTGGTGTGGTTTAAAATGCAGTGGTTATCTTGGCTACCAGAGACAAATCTTATTAGAAGACATGTTTCCTTCTGAAATGCTTAAACTGTCAAGACTGGAATTGAAACAGGTGTTATATTGCAAATAACTGAGTCATTAAATGATTGTTGATGCCCTTAGATTTTAATCAGCTGTTATGCACTGGAGTTGGGACACAATCATGGATTAGTGTCCTGAGTATTGTTAGTATTTTGTTTGGTTTAGGGTGTGACCAGGTAACAGAGCTTTTCATTTGAGTTGCACAATCTCTCATCTTGAGCAACTTCTTAACGCATTAATGTTTGTGTGTCCAGATGCAGTGCCCCTTTTCCTGCAACTGCTACGCTCGCCACACCAGAACGTATGTGAACAGGCTGTATGGGCTTTAGGAAACATTATAGGTGAGTAGTGATCCTCTATCTGATGTTTGTATTTACTTCTTGAAAGCAGCTTGTTCAGTGTTAAGTTGATCTCCACCCCTTTGCCTGCTCAGGTGATGGTCCACAGTGCAGGGATTATGTCATCTCCCTGGGTGTGGTTAAACCCCTGCTTTCTTTCATCAACCCATCAATCCCCATCACCTTCCTCCGCAATGTTACCTGGGTCATTGTTAACCTTTGCCGCAACAAGGATCCACCACCGCCCATGGAGACTGTGCAAGAGGTGGGTGTGCATGCAAGTGTGTGCAGGCTTTCATGTGCCAGACAGATGGATGAGTCGCCATAGACTTTTTCAATTCTGACTCAGTCACAAAGTTTTTTTTCAGTAGCCAAATCAGCCTCAACACCCAGCAGAATTTCTAACTATGAAACTCTTTTGGTGACATTTGAAGTCTGGGTTTGACTTGACAGCTACTCCTCTCTGTGATTTATTTATTTAGTTATTTATGTAGTTATTCCCTCCATCTATCCCTCTGTCTACATCCAACCCACTCACAGCTGCCTACTCCTTCTTTTTCTTCTTCTTCTTTCCCCTCAGATTTTGCCTGCCCTCTGTGTTCTAATATATCACACCGATATAAATGTAAGTATCAAAGCAAAAGGGCTACCATCCTGCCAGCTCGCCATTTTTGTAATGGCACAATTACTGTACATGTTCAGACGAGTTTAATGTGTCCTGTGTGTTTAGATCCTAGTAGACACAGTGTGGGCTCTGTCCTATTTGACGGACGGGGGCAATGAGCAGATCCAAATGGTCATTGATTCTGGAGTCGTTCCATTTCTTGTGCCTCTCCTCAGCCATCAGGATGTCAAAGTTCAAGTAAGACTTTGTTTTGTTAATTGAAATAACCTTTGCTTTTTGCCCACAGTAAGATGACCTCTTCTGATTCTCTTCCAGGTTAAATTAATGAGGCAATATTTAATATTAATGAATTTATTTTTTTTTTTTTTTTCCAAATGATCATTATTGCTCTCTGTGTTTTTAAACTGCAGACGGCAGCTCTGAGGGCAGTGGGTAACATTGTGACAGGGACAGACGAACAGACACAGGTTGTGCTCAACTGTGACGTCCTCTCACACTTCCCCAACCTGCTCACACACCCTAAAGAAAAGATCAACAAGGTACTGTAAAAACAACCTCAAACTTCATGGTGTTGTTGTTTGGTTTTATTTTGTAAGTCTGGAGGTTTCTCATGACCTAGCTTGGAAACTGGAGTAAGCTGTCTGCGCCTTTTGAACCGCAGTGAAGTTCATGACATTTATAAGAGCTATCTGTTTCACTCTCAGACAGTCTAATATATCAGGAGCAGGTTTGTTTTTGTGGATATTCCCTGACTTAATCGCTTGAGATAACAGAGTTTTGGTTCATTTGATTTTACTGGTAAATATTCTATTGATTGCTACATATGATAAGTGAACATATATTACCCTTACTGTACTGAAACACATTCTAAACAGATGGTGAAATGAAAAAATAGAGGCTGAAGACACAGGACCCCCCCCCAGCGTGGGCGCCCACGCGCACAAGCACACACACACACACCCACCCACACACACACACACCATGTTTCAGTTACATAACGCAGCAGCTCATGTCAGACTGATAGCCGGAGACACTACGGCCCTCATCGAACTGACTGCCCCCCCACCCAGGAGGGTTTTTGGTCAGAATCACTTCCTGTGCCGCCCCCCTCCCCCCCGCCCTGCATGTCCTCTCCGAACATACGGTGCAGGCGGAGGTAAACAGGTTTCCCCTTGGATGACACTGCTGCTGTTGACGGGGCAGAGTTACAGTCTGACAGCTATTGTTAGCGTCTTTGTAACTGCTGAGGGAATCTGTCCCGAAGCCTCCGGAGGCCTGCAGCAAGTTACACCCCCACCCCTCCAACCTCCAGCCAACCTCCACCCAACCCGCTGCTTTTTCCACTTCACCAAACACAAACAGGGCCAGAAAAAAACGGCAGCGTGGAGGTAAAGATGGAGGAAGCACAGGGAGGGCATAGGTCAGCACACAAACACATGATGCTGCAGATCAGAGAGCGTCACATGATCATTTTTAGATTATATTCAGCAGGAAAATCCAACTTCATCCACCTTAGAAACAGGAGTTTGACA
>JAPZDW010000005.1:8227461-8240801 GCA_029814725.1 Acanthurus nigricauda
GAAACTATTTTCAAATGTATATTGTTATATGCAAGTTGGTATATATGTAAGCAGGATGGTGCATGTGTGATTGACTCAAAATAAACTCTATTGCCCATGTTCATTGCAGTTAACGTATCACCCAGAGAAATGGTGTGGCTCTTGTAAAATTTACTGAATAGTTCTTAAACAACACTAGAAGTGATGAGCATAGAGCAATAAATATATTAGACTTTGCCAGCCGTTATTCTTGTTTGTAGGATACTGGTTTTCTTCTTTTGGTTAGGGTCAAAAATAATGATACATGACCAGCCTTTTCATTAGTAGATCAAACCATAAATGTGAGAGTATTATATGGACTTCTTAAAGATAGACCTGGGGCTGCAAGTTTGGTTTTGTTCTTGCCTTGGCCTAGACCTTCAAATCCTTCTGCTCCACTGAGTTCAGTTGACAGATTCTACAGAAGAATGAAATGGAGTGTCACAAGGTTATACTTCTGTATGAAATCGGGTAAGGTGTGTTCACAATTAAATCTTTCAAATGCAACCATTTCATTCCTCAGGAAAATACTATGCATTTCTCGTACTGTATCTAATGCTCATTAACAGTGGCGCACAGACAGTGAATTGTACTTTAATGTTTAGCTGAATGTGTTTGTAATCATGTAGACCCAGCAGAAAGGAAATAATTCTGCTATAGCCAAGAGTGAAACATTAGGTTGCTTTCATGTATGGATTTGTTAGTTGTAACAGACCACAGTATAATGTGGGCATGAAGACATGCCCATTATATACTCCTAAATTATTGTGTTACAGTAACACACACTGTACCAAAGTGGAGTTTTACCTGCTGCTTATAATGCAAAGGATTGGTTTGGATTGAATTGATAGAGAATAAAGAATTTAATCATATTAAGTCTCTTTTTTTGTCTTGTGTCATATAAGAAGCTCTGTTCTATTCCTACCAGCTGGGTAAAACTAAATAATACTGGTTAGATGAGGACAACTAGTTTAGCACAGTTCAAATGCATCAACATGCTTGCATCTATTTTGGAAGTGTGATGTCCTCTGAAAATAGCTCCCAGTTAAGTACCTCCTGATAAAATGTCAACTTGGCAATCCCACTTCTTGGTACAAATTGCTCTCATTGTTCTAGTTAAATGTTGGTAAGCTGGTTTGACGTGTACGATGACGAAGACAACTGGTCCACATAACTGACTGGATATGTATAGTAGAGTTACGTAAACACATAAGCGCACATGCGCACACACACTCCGTAGACAACATGTATATACCAAAACAATATCTTTTATTTGTAGTCCATCACCACAGCCCTGGTAGGCTATTCTGCACCAAAGCCAATGGAGAAACACATGACAAGCTTATACAATAGAGAAAAGAGAGGAAGTCAACTGGATGGTAAGCAGTACGTGTTTACATTTCTGTGTGTCTCACTCTGGACACACCTGCCTTACTAATTTTTTTTCTTACCAGATCTACCTAGCTCTAGTCCTATAATACCTGGCATACCTGCTGTGGTATTCAGTCACTCCTGTCCCATTCTGCTGACCATTTGGGGATTATTGCTGTGGGAATGATTATTACCCAGAGTCAACAAGAGAGTCAAAACAAAACAGGAACACAACAGGAACAAGAAGAACACACATAGCACATCTGGGTATTAGCAGTATTATTCACGCTGGCGAAAGATGAGTCCTGAAAGGTTTGAAGCACCATGTCAAATTTCATCCAAAACTTGAAATGGACTGGGGATTCTCATTGTGCTACAAAGCTGCCAGGATCCTCACACTTAATGTGTTGCTTTCAATGGTAAAAATAGAGAAAGAAGACGCTTTCTGCAGACGGTCCATGTTTGTGCTTTTTTAATAATACTATTATCTTAATGAGGTCATAGTTTGGTTTGTTATACACTGGAGTTACAAAGGAAATTAAAATAGACTAAAATTCGAATAGCCCACCAATGGTAAACAGTACAGTATTTTTAGGGGGCATTCCTCCCCCAATGAAAGTTGGGTAAGAGGAGTTGAGAGGTCACTGATAGAATGCCTATACATACAGACACATACATACATACCACACAAACATACAGTCTGTCACGCACACACTCTCACACGTATATACTGTACAGAAACAGTCAAAACAATGGCGCGAGAGACAAGATGGAGTTCCACTAAAGTCTTCACAAAGCACAAATTCTTCTTATTCCTTTCTCTTGTTCCATACCACTTTCATGACAAATTTGTTTTTTAATTTTGAAAAAAGTAGACATATACTGTAGCATCTCCACGCTGACGTGTTAGGTTTATTCCTCTTTGATGTTGAAGTCATCTTTATAGTCAGATAATCAAAAAACACAAGAACAGTTTTGCGAAATTGATGCACAACAATCCCATACATTCTGATTTCATGAGTCAAAATTAAATGTTCTTGTGGCAAAAGTACTCCAATCTGGGCCTGTCCAAGTGTCCATTGGAATAGTTCCCACAGGACATTACTAGGTGACTGGTAAGCTCCATTCTGTTCACCTCTGGGTACATCCTCTCTCGTATAATACTTCCTTTACTTAAGTCCATCAGAGTTTTCTGAACACTCTCCACACACCCTGACCTTTACTCCATTCTTGCGTACTGTCCAAGAACATTCTAGATACAAGGTTTCTGTTTGATTAGAACATTCCAGGGCCCGGACTGAACCCCATGTCCATGTCACGTGGCCTCATCTGACCCCCCATCATCATTGTCTGCTGTGGGGGGCCGCCCATGCCCTGCAGTGACATCATCATGTTAGGAGAGCCACCAGGGCCTGGGTGGGCCATTTGTCTCCCCTGCATCATCCCTCCCGGACCCCCAGGAGACATCATCCGGTGCTGGGGGCCCATCATCCCTTGACCCATGAATCCTGGTGGCCGCATTGAGTTGTGGCCAGGGTTGCCCATTGGCATGTCTTGGGGGCCCATACCCCCACCAGGCCCCCCTGGCATCCCCCCCAACCCCTGCATGGACATCCCCATCCTTGGTGGACCATCGCCCATCATGCCCTGCATTGGGAAGCCAGAGGGGTGTGGCGGTTTTACCCCTGGGTTGTCTCCTCCACCTCGGGGAAAGTAAGATAGAGTCTGGCTGGGCTTCTCTGAAGGTATTATCCTGGACAGGTCAAACTCAGGAATGCCAGATGCTCCCGGCCTCATCACCTCATGAAGGTCTGCATCGCTGAACCCACCTTGCATGTTGTTAAACTCTGGCCCTCCAGGGGTATTGGGCTTGCACATACCCCCATCACCCCCTCCCCCATGAGGCATGTTCCCCATCCGTCCTCCCATTGGCCCTCCCTCTCCCTGGAAGCCCATGGGATGGCCAGGGAAACCTTGGGGACCAGGACCATTGTGCGGGGAGAAGGGACCTTGCTGGGAAGGGGACTGGGTTAGGGGGTAGGCCTGGCCTCGATGAGGGTAACCCATGCGTCCCTGGGGCATCATTTGAGGGTTTCCCATACCAGGGTCTTGGGGATTTGGTGGTATCATCATGCCGTGTGACATCATGCCTGGGCCCATATTAGGAGCATTGGGAGAGGGCATCTGTGGGGGCATGCCATGGGAGAGGGGCTGGGATCCCATTGGATTCATACCCAGTGGGCTAAGAGCAGACATGGGTCCAGTGTTTCCAGGTCCCATCATCCGAGGATTGCCTTGGTGATTCATTGACATACCTGTATGTACAAGAAAGAATAAGTAATTATACATCCAGTACCAGCACTAGAGAAGCAGATCAACAACAGACTTATATAAATACGGCTTGATTTATAATGGCAAATTGAACAACAAAAGAGATTTCAGATGTCTTACCATTATTGTTCACTGATGGCAGATTAGGGGAGCGAGCTGGGGGCGAGTCATCATCAGAGCTGGCAACAGTCTTTATGGCATCATGGTAGAGTGGGGTGGAGCTGGGCATTGCAAACTTGGACATGCGTGACATCATGATGGAGAGAGGATTCTGGGATAGAGTTGGCTCAGGGGGTATGGTGTACGGACTGCCAGACGGGACGTTGCCTGGGAGTGACATGGAACCAGATGGAGCCCCTGACGAAGGAGGGGCCGAGGGAGGGCCATTACCACCTAGAGAATGTCATGATGAGAAAGAAATGACATCTCAAAGTAAAGGTAAAACTCAGCGGATAAGACTTTTTACTGTCTGGAAGACATGTTTTTTTCTGTGATTATATTAGTAGTATGTGCTGCACTCGGCAGGATCCCAATTATGTGGCCACAAGAGGGAGCCACTGGACCATAACCCACCAAACCCCACCCCACATACAGATGCGTTAACTCCAATGAGTGATGCACTTGATAGCCAGTTCATTAATTTAAGTTTAAGGCCTAAAAAGAGGAGTATCAGCCTAATACCTTACATTTGATATTAACAGTCATTGAGAGCAGTGACTAAAATGCAAAACATACAAAACCAAACCAATAAAAAAAAGAATGGTAGATGCACTAAAAAAGATTGGAGAATAAGATGTTAAAAGTGAAAGCAGAGACACAAGTGAGGATGAATGCAGAAAAAGAAAGAAAAAGATTTTATTACCTTGCTCCATGCTCCCCATCATGTTTGGTGATGTGATACTAAGGGGAGGCTTGCCACCCTGAGGTGGTACTCCAGGACTCTGCATGGGTGGTTTTGGTGAGGAAGCCCATCCAGGGGAGGGGTTGGGAAGAGAAGGAGACCTCATATGAACTGGAGAGGCACCAGCTGATCCCATCATGGAGTGGGGAGACTTCATTGGTGCTGAAGTTGGAGGAGCTGGAGGAGCACTGGGACCTGTGGGACCGGTGAGCATGCCAGCCAGCTGGGACGGTGTCTGAGGGGATTTAAGGTTTCCAGATGGAGAGCCCATCATGGGGGACTGCACTTGCCTTAGAGGAGGAGATTTAAGTGGATTTACACTAGGAGAATTTCCCCCTCCTGCTTGGACATTCAGATCTGCTGGCTTGCGGCCCCTCTGACCTTGTGAAGGGCCACCAGCAGAGGGGAGGTGGTTTATACGGCCATTACCTCATGTTGGTGTAGATCTGTGCTCTGGACCAAAAGCTTGGTCTCCATGAGGACCCCTCATTCCTCCAGGACACCCTGGGAAGGGCCGTCCAGGCCCCATAGGAAAGTCTCCAGGCTGTGTCTGCTCAGGGAAGGGAGGCCCCTGCATGGGCCTGCCTTGAGGACCCATGTTCTCCATTGGTGGTCCTCCAGCACCTCTCATTCTCATCATCTCATCGGGACTCATATTCATGCCTGGATCTCGTAGTTTTGATGGGTGCATATGAGGTCCTGGCCCATGGCCAGTCCCCATGGCAAACTCAGGTCCCATTTCCCTGCCCCCCATTCCCTTAAGCCTAGAGGATGGACTCATAGGACCATCACCAGGCATTCTGGGAAATATACCCATGCCATTTCCAGGTTCCATACCACCTCTTTGGTGCCCCATCATTCTTTGCATGTCCATCATCATCCCAGGAGGGAGGCCTTTCTCTCCACCCATACCTTGGTGAAACATTGCTTCTTGGACTGACTGGGGATTTGGAAAACGCTCACCACGCCCCCCTGGACCAGCAAACATTCCCCCTGGTCCTCCAGGGAAGCCTCGGGCATCTCCCATACGAGGAGGTATGTCATCAGGCCACCCCATTCCAGGCCTAGGGGGTCCCTCCATTTCAGGATTCATCATACCAGAGAAACCTGGCATCCTCTGCATATGTGGGGGCATACCCCTGGGACCAGGGCCCATGCCCATGCGCTCCTGGTAGTGCTCTGGTGGGCCGCCTGGTCCTCCCCACATCTCTCCTGGGCCCATCTGATAGGGAGGCGGAGGCCCTCGCATCATTCCACGTGGACCATGGGGGTGCATCATCATGTCTGGAGGAAGTGGCCGATGTTGCATTTCTTGTTTCTTCCTCTTCTCTTCATAAAACTCCTGCTGTAGCTTTAACCAAGCCACCTGTTCTGGAGTCATCTGATCTCCTTCCACACAGCCGCCTGGCCCCGCCATGTGTGCCCCCATTTCGTCCTGTGGAAATGGGGGCATGTCCCTGGGACCATGTGGTGGGCCAAAGGGTGGACCTTGTGGACGAGGTCCTCCTGGCCCACCTGGCGGTCCCAGACTCTGAGACTGTGCCATCATAGCCTGTAGGGGTCCCTGTTCAGACCTACGGGGTGCACCATCAGGGCCTCCATCATGCGGTCCACCATGGGGCTGCGGGGGCCCAGTTGGTGGGGCATCACGATCATCAGGGAAAAGCATGCGCTGAATGTCTCGCAAGGTCTGCAAAGAGCGCTGGCGATGCTCTAGCTGTTCTTGGGAAAGACCCTCTGTGTTGGCTTCCATGTTCAAAAGCTCCTGCGCCAGTTGCTGCTGCTGTTGCTGCTGCTGTGGTGTCAGACCTGCTCCACCAGCACCTCCACCTTGCCCTCCTTCACCTGTTGGAGGGTTGAGGCCTGCCTCAGGTTGAGTGACAGGGGCCTGGTCAACTGGGGTGGCAGTGTTATTAGGGCTACTGCCGGGAAGATTTTTGGATTCAACGCCTGCAGAGGATGATCCTTCCTGCGGAAGAACACCAGACTGGTTCCCTTGATTTGAAGGCTGGGGTGGGGCTGGCTCTGCCATGCCAGGTAAGGACGGCTTAGATCCAGGCTGGTGGCTCTGATCTTGAACATGGGAAGGGGGTTGCTGGGGAGGCTTGGAGTCATTTCGGAGTGCACTTGCTGCATTGTTCTTTAACACAAAGAACAGAAATAGGGTTAAGTCATATCACACTCTACTGACATCATGGTATATGAAAGAACACTTATTTGACAAAAAAAGTTCCTTTGTGTGTGTTTACCAGGAGGAGGTGAGCTTTGTCCTTGCTGTTGGAGATGTTTTTCATGTGGAAGGCAATGATGTTTTCTGTATGGCCAGTTAGAACTGCATCAGCTGCCCTGAGGACAAGAAGGCAGACAGTCAGATATCAGTCATCAGACACAACACATGTGTGTGTGTGGGCTTTTGAGAGATGATGAACCAGATGAAGAAGTACAAATGGGCCCATGAAGGTAAAACCAAGGTCAACAGACTATGTAAACTATTGTACACACACCATCCAATGAGCATCCACATCTTTGATGTTTAATTCCCAACAGAGTGTTAATACAAGCCAAGTGTATGCTCCCACTGAGCACACGTTTGTGCAGATACACACAATGGATTCAGGCTACAACTGGGAAATTTGGGGGAAGGAAGAGAAGAGGTGGGAAGCAAGTATCTTATTGCCATACACAACAAAAACCACAACAAACATCAAAAACAGCACCCACCGCTGAGGACAGGGGCACAGAGATGTACTTCAGTAAACTGACATTGTTAGTAATTACATTTAAATTTTAATTGCAGTTCCACCAAGCTGTGTGTTTGGCATATGTAAAAACTATGTTCAAGTATTTATATAATAATTGTATCATTTTACACAACATGTAGAGATAAACTTTTAACATAAATCACTATATCACTAAAAATATATGTACTAAAGCTTATCGATTCAGATATTAGATAATGGCCACGGAGGAAAATTTCTGAGCTACAATTGTAGGGACAATACTAGTCAGAAAAGATAAAAGTGGCAACTTTTAGCTTCCTTACTTGTTGGCCATTTCGGTGGTGAAGACATAAACAAGTTTTGAGCCTGATTTCTGGCCAGTAGGAGGTTCTGTTGTAGAGCCCTGGCCTCCCAGTGTATTGTGGGAGGGTGTGGAGGAGCGACTGAGTCCAGCATTGGAGGTAGAATGACTGACCGAGTCCTGTGGCTTTACATCACTGGAGTTGCAATCTAAAGGGAGACAAAAGGGAAGATCATGGCCTTTAGTGCAGCACAGCCTTATGGGCAATGTAGTTCTACTGAGGAGCTGTCAAGAGTCAACTTGGTTTGTGATGGGACAGCTAAACATGCTTGGATGCACACGTTAGCACACTTACTGAAGAATCCTTTGTCGTCTTCGTCACTTTCTCCTCCAGAGCACCAGTCAGCTCCACTGTACGGCTGCCTCCTCTCTGCCACACACATTCTCTTCACCCTGCTGCTGTCTGCACAGACACACACAACTATCAGCATACTTGGATTTATCCGTACGAGGAACAATGAAGGACTTCAAACAATTTTTTAGAGATGTCCAAATGTTGCTTTCTCTGGGAACGCTGTTTTGCACACCCAAGAGAAATTAAAAAAATATATATATAGACAGACATACAGATAGATGAAAAAATGAATGAAAAATAGATACATAGATTGATAGATAGATAGAAAAAACTCTGAGATAACCAGATAACTTGTGTCTAGCTGCAAATGATAAAGCAATGGCTACAGTGTTTATTACCTTTTTCCTCATTAGTGGGCGTGCCACTCTCTGGCTGTTCAAAGGACTCCACTGAGGTGCTTCTCTCCCTCTTGACTTTAACCTTGGAGCTTGGTCCAGAGGTCAGGCCCTGGCCGTTTTTTAGCCCCATGCCCCCTGCCACATTCTGAGCCCCTTTGGCACCCAGGGTCTTGGGATCGCAAGGTGAGGGCTGTGATTGGCTGCCTGTGCTCCCTGGTTTGCCCTGATTGGGCATTTTAGAGTCCATCTGGGTGGCAGTGGAGGGGGACATGACAGGAGGTGAGCGTACCATGGCCTCCGTCTTAGGTTTAGGGCTGACGGACAGATAAAAGAGAATGAGATTAAAACATTTATGCATCAAGAAAACAACTGAAGACTCTCTGTTTATCAAAACAATGCAAAATAACTGAAATATATATATATATATAAAGACCTTGTTTTCATTTATGAAACCCAGAAGTGGTTAAGTGGCAAATTAGGCAAAAAGCCTAGGGCTTTTGACATTAAGTTAACCAGTAATCTTGCTCTGGAATAGGCCACAGACCAGACGAGAACAACGATACACACTCAGGTAGCTATCATTCTATGAAGTCCAGTATCACTCATCTTCCCACTGTAATGTCTTATGTTCCCCAGTGTTGTACTCAGGAGACACAAATGAAAATGTTATTGTTCTTCTTTGCTTTTATATTTTCCTTTGTTACTGCTAAACACACTGTCATTATGGCCTCCAGCTGTTGATATGGATGTCTATTAACAAAAGATTAGGTTAACCATATTGGGAATTCCATATGCACAGTTAAACTTGAAAACTGTAGTGACTGAAGCCATCTACAAATTATTGCTTCTAACTAGTTACGAGAGCAGTTCAGTTCAGGCAAGCAGGACACATCCAACTGGCAGAGAATTCCCTTACCACACCCTAATCTCTTTCTCTGTCTCTCTCCTTCACACACACACGCACACCCACACACATACACACACACAACTTGTACAAGGAGCATGAAACAAATGCCAACATGTCCAAAAAGCACAGCCGCAGCTGAGCACACTTTTTATACGTACACAAAGACACACAACTAGTAGAAAAGGAAGGCAAAGCCAGAGTTTGGCAGTCCAGACAGCCGTTTCCAGAGGCTCCAGAACCATGAGTCAGCGGGGAAAACTTCCAAACTCAGTGTACTCTCTGACCCTAGAGCAGCTCTGGACACACATCAAGACCTTCCAGGTAAAAGAATAGAGTGGGGAAGCTGATCTTAGACCTGTTTTACACCACACCTACACTTGCTCTCCAAACAAAATGAGTAACACCAATGTGACATGCTCAGTTTTGTGGCTACTTAATCACATTGCCAAGCACTGAACTCATATAGTATACACACACTAGCTAAAGTCTCGCCGGAGACAATAGGTATCTATTCATCATCAGTTGCCTTTCCCTAAATAAACATGTAGAAAACAGAGTAGAAACTCAGATTTTTTTTTAAAAATCTTGAATATTGCATAAAAGTTTTTGCTCATTAGAGGTGAAAAGGTAAGTGCATTATTAAAAAGTATGAGCATCAAAGTGCTATGGCAACTGATTCAGTGAATAAATGATAATGTGTAGAAATCATGTGACTTAAGCTCCTGCTTTAACTCCACTGCAGAAACAAAAACATAAGTTCTGTGTGGACTGAAGGGAAACAACAGCAAAGTGCAATCATCAAGAGCTGCTGAAACAAATGTTAGAAAAGACTTTGAACAACACGGAAAATTCTGAGCTGTAAGTGGAAAATTTTGAAAAAATGCTTTATGAGCAAGAAGCAGTACATTCGGTTTCTCGGTATTGCGCCCTCTTCTTCTGCAATTGTTTCATAACATGTAATTGGAAATTGTCACCACCTACTGCTTTTCTTTATAAACCAATTCCTGATTGTCGATTTTCAGAAGTGGATGGAAATATGCATGAATTCATTCTTTCTTATGCCACATTTTGAAAAATTCAATGAAAATTTGCACTGTATTTTAATGAAAATGTCACTACTGACACCTTAACACAACAATGTCTGGGGCTTGACCCTTTGTGTGAGTAAACTGCATGTTTTCCTAAAATTTTTATGGACGTCTTCCAGGTCATTTGATTTCCTTCCCCCATTAAAATGTGCATTTAATATAAAGCCTTCGCCACTGACCAAGCCAATTGCCTTAGAGGTTGTTATTCACTGTGGTTGTATATTTGCGATGAGTCACATTTCCCCAAAAGGATTAATAAGGCATGACAAAAAATACTGCCTAATAGCCATGGCTAAACTTTTCTGTATACTTGCTTTTGATTGGCTTTTTCAAAACTCAAAACTCAGCACATTATGCACCTTGCTTGTAAGATGTGAGAGTTTCACAACATACCAAACCCAGGGATGAGGAACGAACAGATCACTCTGCAACTAATCACATCGGCCAAAAGACTGCTTAAATTGGCATCTCTACTTGGCTGAGCAACACAAAATCTTTTATGTTTACAGAAAATGGGTCCATACATTTAAGTAGCCTCAGTGTTTTTGTTTTTACAAAGAGACCTGTTTTTTTCCCACTTCATTCTGTCTTGAACAGAGGGTTGAGTGTTTTTGTTTGCTCTCTCTTCCCAACTGTTAATAAACACAGACAGCTAATGTTTATTCATTTTTGATATTGTGTGATGATTTTTTTTCTTTGTTACAGGTTTGGAGACTGGAGAGAAGCTTGGGCTTCTCCAGTAAAACCCGTCTATGTTATTGATGTGGGAGGACACGATTGAGAGCCTCAGCCATCAGTACATAACAATTCCTTGGATAAAATCTTGACTTTTGAGTCTTTTACTGACTTCATCATTGTTACGCAGCCATAAAAATATTATGACTAAATGGAGCCGTTGTAATGTTACGCATGACTGCTGTGCAGTTGTAGATATAGCTGTAATAAAAGCGTCATTTATTAAATTGCTGATTAGGCTGATAAAACAATCAAGATCTCACATGAGCTCACAAACTAGTTACAACTGCATCTTATAATCATGGCAGCAGAACTAGACCTAAAGGATGTCTGTCCACTCACCTCTGCGTGTTGGTGGACGGGGAGTTCTTTAGCCTATTGGAGTGCATTGATGGGGCTCCCAAGACTACAGAACAGGGTGGAGTGATGAGCTGGTGAGGACTGCCTGTGTGTGAGAGTGGCGCCTTTGCGCGCACGTTCCTGGAGCCAGGAACAGGATTCCCAATGTTCGAAAGGTTTCCCCGACCGTCCTTGGCCTCCTCTCTCTCTTTCTTCCCTCGCTCCTTCTTGAAATGTGTCGCTGCTGTACCTGCCGCCGCTGGCCTCTCCTCTTGGACCTCCAACATTCTCTCTATGTCCTTGTGTGTGTGGGTGTGTTTGTGCGTGTGTGAATGTGTGTGTGTTTGTGTGTGTGTGTGCGTGTGCTACCTCCAGCTGTCTCCACGTGTGTGTCAGGTTGTGTATCTTGTGGTGGAAGTTGCCCGGTAGTTCGGTGCCGCTCCTCTTCAGAGACTCGGCTCGGCCCAGCAGGCTGCTCTTCCTGCCCTCCATCATGGTCAGCTCGGTGTGGCTGCTCTGCAGACAGACAGGCAGGCTCTATGTCGCCCATAGCCATGCGACAGAGAGTGCGAGGATTGCATGCAACATCACAAAACAACCCCCCTAGAAAACTCCCGGAAACCCCGGAAACACAGAACATGCAACATGCCTTAATTTCACTCCTATTATATAAACCCCAACCCTTCCTAAATACCCAGCCCACTCTATCCCCCCAACTTATATCAAAATACACTTTCACAATACAAGCAGCCGTGCATCCGCGCAAAGAGAGTATCCTCAATCCCAATGGATTGATACCACTGATTGACAGATTCATTTTGTATCATTTTTCTGCACTGTACATTTTCACTTTAATGGTTCCCTTAATCAGAGTCAAATTGGACAGTGATGGTAGTATTTCATATCAAGTAAAGATCTCTCTCAATGCCAAACGGGTGCAATGTCTTAAGGGGTTGTCAGAGCTAGAGAGAATTAGAGTTGTGGAATTCCCTGAAAGAAGAAAAAAATCATAGAGAAGATCAAAAGAGATGGTTGATTTCTCTTTTTTTATTTTGTTTTAAAACCAGTCAGACTTTGTGGAAGTAGTACTGTAGGGTCAGGTGAGGGGGGGCTATTAAAGGGGACACATGTTAGGGACAGCAGTTAGTTGAGTTAAACTAGGCGGCTCTAAGCTTGGGCATGAGATGTAGTTACAGATAAAAAGGGAAGGGCGAGAATGAGAAGGGAGAGGAAGATCGTGAACACACTGAGAGAATATAAGAGGAATCAAGAGAATGTGAGTCAATCGGAGTCAACATAGAGAAGAACAAGTGTGTGTGTGCATACAGAAAGGAAAGAGGAAAGAGAAGTCGAAAATTATAGAACAAGACAAGAGATTAAGACGAGGACTAAAAACAACACTTACAAAAGTTTTTCTCAGAAGAAGTCAGTTTAAAAAACAAGGTGTCGTAGTGATACACACTTATCAAAACTATTTTTTCCTGTATGAGTGAGGCCTAGTGTCAACTGAAGGGAAGATCACGAGCCTAAAGATTAAAAATGATGGTTCAAGACATCTAGCCTTTCCCTCTCTGTTATGTACAAACACTTTGCCGAACTCAGAAGGTCCTTAAATGGACTTTTCAATGAATACTGCAACAATTTGATGGCTGAAGTATGTGATGGGGGCCACTGGTCATACAGGTTGACATTTTTGAGAAAAAGAAGACAGAACCGAGAGGAGAGAAAAGGTAGAGACAGAATGACGGGGGATGGACAGAGGGATGCTATGGAGGACTGAAGATGGATGCCAATTGCCGACGGACAAGTGGACATAGAGGTAGAAGGACCGAAGAATGACAGAGAGAGAAAGTTGACAGGTAGGAAATAGCGAGAG
>JAPZDW010000005.1:9064368-9075468 GCA_029814725.1 Acanthurus nigricauda
CAAACCTTTTCTTTGAGCAAAGGTGTACTGAGGCCAAAAATTCAACTTGCAAAGATTAATCCTGAACTCATAGCAATGTGTGCCTATTGAGTTCTCATTACACCACCATTGCTTACTGTTTTTTAAGATACCGCACAAACACACACACAGATGCCTCAATGAAACGCAAAGTCTAAAGTCTATAGAGCTCAGCGCTGAGATGAACAGACTGAGCTTTGAAGAGAGTGCTCGGCATCAATTTCTAAATGACTTAATAGGGTGATAATGTGTTAAAATGAAAATTTGTCTCTATTTTAGGGAGACTTTGAGTTGTATTGCCGGCTGCAGCCTCTCACACATTCACACGTGTGCGAGCACACACAGACACAAGTTATTATCCCCTCATCCTTTGAATTTGCAATTAAGTATGCAGCACAGACTGCCATCTTATACAGAGATTTCAGGCAAAAATGAATACACCGGCATATGTTCCTGTTTCATATCCAGATGAAATATTGATTATGAATGGCAGCAAGAAACCTGGGCTATTAGGTAGAATAACTTTTTCACAAACATGCACTCTCACTTTAATCGAGTGGAGACATTAACACGTCAGTGATGTACAGCTATCTGAGTCCTGCCCGCCACTAGGTATTACTCTGGGTTACTGCCTAAGGCTATACAAATGTGAGCTGAAAATGAAAGCGAGTCCATAACTGTTTGGCTGGTGAATGGTCTGATGAACGTGATAGAAATGGTTAAGCTGTTTGTGATGTCTCAGCCGGCGCTCATCCCTGCTTTCTAACTGAATCCGCATGGGAGCAGGAAGAGAGGTGATGGTCAGCTAAGTGATCATCTTTGGTGCGGAACGAGGACATAACACCGAGCAGCGGCAACACATGTCGAGACATGCATGCAAACAGGCACATACTCTTAAGCATACAGTTAGGCAACATGACACAGCATGCATGCAAATGTGCACCCTGTGAGCTAATTATCATGTGTAAACAAATGCACGACACAGTATGCCTCCCATTATGAAATGCATACTAAATGAGTGAAACATATGCAACCCCATAACTTATTAAATACAGATACAGACACAGAATCAGTGCAGCGTAAGTTGGGTACTCTCATGGCTGCAAATGATTTGAGCAGAGACTGTCATTAAAGGNNNNGGCACAAAGTGTGTTACCGTGGCAACATCATAGAGGCCTCCATTTTTTTTTAATGCTGTGGTTGTGAACAATCAACATTGCACCCAATCCCCCTGAGAATTAAAGGCACATAGCTAAATAAAGCTCAAGTACCCTGCTGCCACACTGTTACAATCCAGTGTTTGTCTCTTCTCTGTGGGGAATTCTGCTGCAACCTGTTTCTGTGGGGAAAAGTAGGCAAAGTATCAACACTCGACAGCCGACAAAGTAGCTCCGTGTTAGCCAGAATTTAATTTTAAAACAATTACTCCACATACAAAAAAATTACAAAACTGTCAAATTTTTATTGTCACACATGTATGTCACGGTAATTGAACAACAACAATACAATGCGGCGGTGCCTGCCTTCACTTCTCTGTTGAATTAACATGATCACACAGCTGACATATTCTTTCTTTTACTATTCCATGTAGTGTCCTCACTCTACTTTACTTAAATGTAACTGTTCAACTCCCCACACAGTTTCTTTTCCATTATGTTCCACAACTACCTCTCTTACCAAGGTAATTACCTCGGCTCTTGAGTCATGGGAGCCAGAGATAAAGCCCGCAGAGATCTCTCTGCATCAGATTAGCAGTGTGGTTTTTTGCAATCCACAGAGAGCGACGGCACACTTGTTGGTTCTTGACGTGCACGGTGATATTTACGTGTTTGTTTATTCATTAGCATTTGATCTGTCGGCCAAAGAAGAGATGTCTTTAGTTCGCAGGAAAGTCTTGTCAGCATGAGGAACTGAGATAAGGTGAAGGTAGTATTTAATTAAGAGGGTTGGAAGCCCTGCTGGTATCTGGCTACATACAGACACCACACAGCAATTGACCTTAGTGATCATGTCAAGACTTTATATTGCTCCCATCAGCCCTGAGCAGGAGTTGTGAAGACAGTAAATAGCTGTATTTTCAGACAGCCTTTTGATTTCCACAGCCAGAGCATGTAGCATTTTCAAGTGGTGGCTTATGGTGTTTTGGATATTATATTTCAGCCAAGTGTGGCAATATTATTTTATGCATAGACTTTCTAATTTGGCCTGCTTGAACGCTAATTAATTTGCATTGTGTTTTTTTTTCTGTTAAACCAAATTTGCTCTTTGCCACATGTTAAAAAAATATGTGACAGAATGAAACAATTTGCACTGAATTTATTATAAAATTAAGAAAGAATATAGCCTTAAGCTATGCTGCTAGTGCAAGACAGGCTTAAAGGGAAAACATATTCAGAAACACAATCTACAAAGTGCTACTTTTGAACAATTTGGTTATTAGCTTCAAAAGATCTGTCAACCTAAGCTGCAAATCAGAGCATCAAGATTTTCACGAGACAATTAATCATGTGACAACTTTGGCAGGTTTGTCTATCAACACTGAATAAATCTGCAGTTAAATCTGTTAAATCTTGGTTTTAGTCTTGCATATTCATACCAAATTTCATTTCTATTCCAAATGTGAGTCATTAAATGAGCCTAACCCTAAACAGAGGGAGGAAAAACAAAGGAGGCACAGCTGAAGGCAAATCAGGATTCTTTCCTAAGTCAGCAGTGCCACCCTCAGGGCTAAGATAAAATTACACATCATTTTCTAGATGGCGTGGGTTGGTTCAGGTTAACCAAAAGATAATTGCCCAATTATATAGCTCCAAAAAGTGACAAGGTTAAGAGAAAGAGGGTTAGAAAAGGGTAAATTAAAGTGGGAACAAACTCTTAAAAGAGAAAAATAAAGAAAAATTTGACAATAGACATTTGAGCAGTCAAGGGAAATGTATTCTGATCTTTTACGTGAGAACAAGTAACAACAGCACAGTGTAAAAATACTTTCTTACAACTCAAAGGACAAAAGTATTAGAATCAAAACATAGTATCAATATGTAGCACCAAAGTAATACAGATTAGCATGCTTAGTTATGATACTAGATTAAAAGTAGCTTTTTATTAAAGTGCTAATCTCTGAATGTTGGGCTTATTTTTATACACTTTATATATTGTTTGGTAGCTTAACCTATATTAATATATTAGAATTATAAGTTTTGTTTTTTTTTCAAACTGAATATTTAAAGTAATTAAAACTAAAGATATGCAATTAATGTAGGGGAGAAGGAAGTACAATATTTCCCTCTTGGACATGTTTTCAATTAAAAAGGATTTTATATTAAGCAAAAAAAGATTGTCTGAGTCATTATAAACCTGCAGCTGTCGGAGTGAAGCAGTCTCTTCACTTGGTTCTTGTCAGGAATCAAACTGAAGTAAAAGGACATAACTTCAGTAAATCTGCCTGGAGTTCATTTGTTCATTTGTTTCAGTTTAGCCACTTACTGCATGACGTAGAATGTAGCCGTCACATAAAGAATATAACAAACTTTCTTTTCTGATGATAAGGCTGATAATTGCTTCCTGTAGCTGCTGTCAGGACCCCAGCATTTCAGATGTAAACCATCTCAGCAGGCAGCTCTCTCACTTTATTTATGTTGCACGTCAATTGTTAACAAGGTTAAGCAAGTTAAGAAAAATCCACTTTTCTTTTGTCAGTTTTGAAGCTTTCAAACACATTATGTGCAATTTGATTTGACATGTTATGAAAAATAATAATTTTGAATGTTTCTCTTTGTTCTTCTACTTCCAACCAATTATGCAGAGATACAGCAGCAGCAGGGGTTGAGTTTCTGTTGGAAACTGCAATGCCCTTGTCATCTATATGAAATGGGATGTAATTAAAAAAGAAAAAAGTGTATTCATGATGTTTCGACTTGTATCTCTCCATTCATTGGGAAAAAAATAACTTGCATACAGGTATAGAGTGTAATAAATAGAAGTGTGTCCTTCAGTTTTAATGTGCCAGTGCACATTAATACATTCAGTTAACTAATTACTCATATTAATCCTCACCTTGTCTGTCCCTATTTCCTCATTTGTATTTCTTAGTTTTGACCAACAGGTGGTGCCATAGCAACTAGCAAAAAACAAAGACCCTGATTTTGTTTCTTGCTTTGAGCAATGGTGTCCACACTGGGGTTCATGGACCACCTGCGGCCTCTGAAATATTTCCAGGAGGTCTTAGACAAAATGTGGGAGAGCTAAAGGTTATTTTCACTGCAATTTCAGTAACTGAAGAAAATGAAGGACTTTCAAAGACAGCATCACCACTCACATCAACACAAAGCCATAAATGGGCATCGATAGTTAAAGGAGTATCTGTTGATGGGCCCTTGATATAAAAACTTTATGATCTGGAGTATGTGAAGTTACAGCTACTATAAAAATGAGACTTTATTGATCTCACAAGGGAAAGTTAAAGTGACAAAGCAGCAGTGCAGTCTAGTGACAAACATGAAATATTGTAGGTCATAAAGATTGTGTATACCAAATCTACATCTACAGAAAAATATAAGAATGTGGTATTCTATTAAAGAAATATAACAGCATTCTGATGCATTATAAGAAATAAATAGCAAGTAAGAAACTGACTCTAGCTGCACTTGTCCACTGCAGTTAAGTTTATTTATATCTACTAATACAACATCAAAATCTCTGTGAACTTTACAGACTCACGACTGCAACACTTTCTGACTCAACTTGATGAAACACCCTGACAAAAAGAAATTGGAACTCAATACAGGAGACCACAGGAGCACTAATTCAAAGAGAGACCATCTCCCCTCAGGTGACGAAGTGTGTAATAGAGGCAGCTGCTGGGAAAATGCAAATTATAAAAAAAAAAAAACAACAACAGGAAGTCCCCTGAAGGTCTAGCGGAGGACACCCGGTTCAATATAAGTTCTTCTCAAGATACCGACAGCTGGGTCGGTGGTGTTAGGGAACATGCCCTACGTCAGGTTTTGGTGTGCAGTTTGGTAGACCTGTGGTAGGAGCAGGAGTAGCTTAAAAGATGGATGAGACTCATGTGCTTTGATACAACAAAGTGGAGAAGAACAAATAGCAAAATAAACAAAAAATGTAAGGATTTGAAGGAATCAAGCGTCATATTCACAGTATATGCACTGTATAAAATCATATTCTTAGACTGTTTTACATACAGTGAATGAAAATAATCGAAGCTGTATCGGAGTGTGCAGAAGTAAATGGAAAAAAAAGGCTACAGATAACAGAATGAATTTGAATTTGTCACCAACAGCGTATACATTTGAGCAGATGGTGCTGGATGATAATAAAAATTGAACACACTCGTAGTTTAAAAACTGTTATTATGTAGCATTATATATTATTGTGTGGAGATTATTGTGGTTTTTTCTGAGAACAGAAGAGACTGCAGAGCTTCATGGCTGCAGAGCTGGAAAAACATGTTGCGGTGTGTCTTTATTTATGGAGCTGGATGCCATAGAGAGAGAGAGAGAGAGCTGCCCTGGGCACTTAGGGATCCATGTGGGGGGTGAGAGGTGTTGTCCATGATGGCTGATAATGTGGCCATCATCTTCTTCTCCCCCGCTTCGTCGAGGGAGACCAGAGATGCCCTGGGAGGCATGTTAACTGACTGCCTGCTGTTAGATTTCTTGTATCCAAAGATGTTTTTCATGCCCCTACAAACTCAGTCAAATCCTTCTGCTGCAGCCTGTCTTCAGTCTTCCTCCTGTAACGGTTCCTGCCCTCCCTGATCTTCCTCCTCCGCTTCTTCTGTATCCGCCGCAGGTCCTCTTTGTCCCTGACATAAAATACCTCTTTTGTCATTCAGCAGAGCCTTCAGTTGTGGGACCCAGGACTTGTTTAGGAAAAAAAAACAGTGCACCTCCCTGCTGGACACGTTTTCAAAGATTATGCATGATGCAGTGTGTCAGGCTGTCTGCAACGTTCTCCCTTGCAGCTCACTTTTTTCTAGTCACTTTCTTTGAAACAGCCTCTCAAAAGCAAAGCCTCATTTTACCATCTCCTTACTGCTCCTGTGCTTACAGGTTGGTTCTGTTCTGCAAGGCTCAAGCACAGGAAATTGTAACTAAAGGGATATTATCTTTCTCTTTTTTCCATGTTACATCAATATATAAGTAGACCACCTGTGCAAATACTCATAAGGCCTTAATTATTTAACACTAGAGCCCCCGCTTAAAAAAACCCTGCATAATGTGCTGACATAATAACCTGATAATCATAAAAAAATGCTGTGTTGTCTAGTTGTTTGCCGTGTAACATCACTTCTGATGCAACAAAGGCTTGTGAAAGGCTGGACAGCACTGTTCCTGCCAGACAACAACAGAACAGTTCACTGGGATGCCGAGTGTTCTTGTATGCTCCAGCTTGACACAGTTGACAAAGTGCAACACACCATCTGCAAGGAACATACATCAGAGGTCCTACCCATCATCCTCTGTGGCACAGCTCCAACTCCATTTGTGTATTTCTGACCTTGGAGCACATAAGTTAGTCATCATCATTCCCTTCTAGCCATTTGTTATGCTGATTCCTTTCCTGTGCATGTGTGTCTGTGTGTGTACGTGCATGCATACATGCATGCGCGCGCGTGTGTGTAGAGAGAGTACCATCCTCTGCTCCCACTTGGAGAAGATTATGTTCAGTGTCATGGAAAACTTGGAGAGATATTAAATGAGGCTCGTATCATGCATCGTCTGTGTGTGCCTAATGTTCCCTCTGCACATTATGACCATTGGTGAACATGAATTATCATATAGCAGACAGATGCAAACACATGTGAGAATATAATCAAAAAATGTGATTTAACAGAACATTTTACTAAATTAAAAAAAAAAAAAAAATTTCATTCACATATTTACCATGACGGCTATTTTAGTGAAATAAGATATAAGCCAGCTGCATAATTTGCTTATCACATTGCAAGAAACATAAAAGCTAATTTATTCAGAAATAGGGGTGTAATGATGGGGTTTAGCTAATGCTGAGGGTCTAACCCAATATGCAGTGTAAATCTATGAAGGCAGAGGAAACAGAAGCACAAATGAATTGCACGCAGGCTGAATGCAGCCTTCATACTCTTTAATTTGAGCCACAGGCAGTGTCCCTGATGTGCCTGCTCTCCTCCCATGTGAGCAAGAGCCAAGTGGAGAGCATGATGGATATAGCTCCACGAGGACAAAGTGATATATGATAGTTGACATGTTTCCACACGAGTGCCGCCGCGTCAGGTTGAGAAGGACATGACAGGTCTTCTTCTTTACCTTTTGCCCTGTCACAAAACCAACACCACCGATTTGCATGCAACATGTGCCACCAGTTCGGATGCTACGTCTGATAAATTAAACAGAGCAGATTGAATAATTCACTCTAATTACACCTCTGCGAGAACTCGTGCCAGGACTGTTTAGTTTTCATTAAGATCAGGTGAAAACACACTCAATAAGGCCGGTGAGTCACGCAGTGTGACTCATAGTTTACTGTTTAATTTTGATAAACCACCAGGCAAATGTTGCACCATTTCAAGAGTATTATTTTTTTTGATTTTTCAAGCTTTCAGCCGGTCGGTGATCAATACACATCCTAACAAGGCAAAGTCTCACTGTGTCCATGCATTATGCAGCGGATGACATGATTATTAGGGCTGCTCTGCCCAGGCAACATAAGCATGTTAGCAGTGCTTTTGAGGAGTTGAAATAGGATCAGTGTGACAGTTCATACAAGGGCCTGCTACACTGGTTTTAATCAAATATTCTCACCACAAACCATTCAAACTCAAACAACCTCTGACCTCAGACTGGTTGATTTTTATATGAATGGAAAGCGACCAGTCAAGCACCTACAGGGTACCTTATGCACTGTGACTTAAGATGTCCAAAAATAGCAGCTGGGATGTAAATAAACTGCACTGTCAGTGAGAGGTTGGACAGATGTAATTAATTTCCTGTCAGGTCAGAATAAAGACACACTGTCACCGATGTTTCAGCCAATATCTGTCGCTCCCCAGCTACTTAACATTACAGGATGTACACAATAAGCTGATGTAACGTGACGATGTGATAAAGATTGGTTGTTTTTTTATTTTAATTCTTTATTTTTCTCAGGATGAATAACATGATAAGCGGTTTAACAACCCGCTCGATCGCAGGAGCGCGCCCAACCCGGTGAATTATTGATATTTTTTGGGACATCTTTTCTGTAGGTAGGTCAACATCTTTTCGGGGGATGTATCTCGGTATGATGCTCCAGTGAGCTGATTCTTTGTGCATGAAATGACTTGACATCCTCCCGACATCCACCGAGCGAGCGTGCGTGCGTGCGCGCGCGCGTGCGTGTGCTGTGAGCGTCCACGGAGAGAGAGAGAGAGAGAGAGAGAGAGAGAGAGAGAGAGAGAGAGAGTAAGCAACTTTGTTACCAGGCATAGCTGTGTCTCCTCCGGCACAGCGTGGTAAAAGAGAAGCATTTGGCAGTTATGGTTGATCAGCGTTTCTTTCATCCTCTCCGTTGCATTAAAGACGACGAACGCGCGCGACTTGAATAGATTCCCTGTTCTCCTCTTTTCGTTTTTTGACGGATTAAAAAAAAAAAAAAAAAGGAAAGAAAGAGAGAAAATGCGCTGAAATATCCAACGAGCCTACATCTTCATCAATGTGTGTGAGGTATGTATTTCTACCAGGAGTTAGACAGAGATTATGCAGGCTGTCTTATGTCTGACAAGGCGTACACTCTGATGCAGAAATCTCAGCTAACGCTCCGTAATTTACATAGCCTTAAATCCAACACCAGTGTTTAATTACATTCCTCATGTCTTAACAAGTGAATGGGATATGGCTTATTCCCCTCACAGCGGATTTAGACCATTGTTTTGTGCTTATGTCTTGCTATGACCTTGCTTTTTTTTTGTTATTTACATAGCTTGAAGGAGTTGCTTCTCTTCCCCCGCTGCTTTGTTTGAGCCATTTTAAATCAGCAGCCACACAGCCAGAAGTTACCTCTGGGTAACAGCAAATTAAGCTTTGACTCATGCAGGCTCCAGTTGTGTTGTTGTTGTTGTTGTTGTGTTGAAGTTGCTTTCACCGCAGTCAGTTGCAAGTCTGTTTCACATCACCTTGTGTTGTCTTTTTGTTTCTAGATGACATTGAGGATATCTTAGCAGGACTGTGAGCTCAGCTGTCATTCGCAGGAAAATGCATCTTTGGATTTCATATGTTTTGCTAAGTGCAACTTCCATGTGCACGGTTGAGATGTTTGGCAGTTATGGAGAAATATGTCAAAGACTGTGTGCCTGCGAGGAGAGAGAGGGGATACTTACAGTGAGTTGTGAAAACAGAGGAATTGTGAGTCTCTCAGACATAAGCCCAGTGTACTTCTCCCAGTATCATCTGCTGCTCACAGGGAATCTTTTGAAAAAGCTATCTGCCAATGATTTTGTTGAGTATAAAGGACTTACAATATTACATCTGGGGAATAATGACATATCTGAGGTTGAAGCAGGAGCTTTTAATGGACTTCAGGGATTAAAACGATTACATCTCAACAATAACAAAATCGATGCCTTGAAGGAAGAGTTTTTCTTTGGCCTTGAAAGTCTGGAATATCTACAAATCGATTATAATTATATCACTCATGTGGCGCCACATGCCTTCAGCAGACTTCTACATCTGTAGGTCCTGATTCTAAATGACAACTTAATATCTACTTTGCCTGTGAACATTTTCCAGTATGTCCCATTGACTCATTTGGACTTAAGGGGGAATCAGCTTAAGGTGCTTCCCTACTCAGGTCTGCTGGAGCACATGAACAGCGTTGTGGAGTTACAGCTGGAGGAGAATCCGTGGAACTGTTCCTGTGAACTGATTGCTCTCAAAACCTGGCTGGAGAGCATATCATACACAGCTTTAGTTGGTGACGTTGTTTGCGAGTTCCCTTTTCGCCTCCACGGGAGAGATCTTGATGAAGTTTCCAAACAAGAATTGTGCCCGAGGAGAGCCATTGCTGAATATGAGATGCCACCCCTGCCGCATCTGAGCACCGATGCATACTATAGGACCACTCCAGCCCCAGCCACAGCCTCCTTCACCTCATCCGGGATTGCACGGTCCTCATCAAGGCCCACCAAGGGACCTCGCCAGTCAGGCAAATTAAAATCAAGACCCACTTATCGCATCCCTTCCAATAAACCACAAAATTATGGCCAAATTATTTCATATCAAACCAAATCCCCCGTGCCTTTAGATTGCCCAACTGCCTGCACTTGCAATCTTCAAATTTCAGACCTCGGCCTGAATGTGAATTGCCAAGAGCGAAAGATTGAGCATATCTCAGACTTAGATCCCAAACCTTACAATCCCAAAAAGATGTATCTAACAGGGAATTATATCCCTGTAGTTCGTCGATCTGATTTTATCGAGGCAACTGGGTTAGACTTGCTTCATCTTGGTAACAATCGAATAGCTCGCATACATGACAGAGCTTTCGGTGATTTGACACATCTAAGAAGACTTTATCTTAATGGAAATTTGATCGATCATCTTACAGCTGATATGTTTTATGGATTGGAGACCCTCCAGTTCTTATATTTAGAATACAATGTCATTAAAGAGGTGACCTCTGACACCTTTCAGCATGTACCCAAACTTCAGCTCCTGTTTCTGAACAACAATCTCTTGAAAACTTTACCTGTGGGAACATTTCTTGGCCTGACGTTAGCTAGACTGAATCTCCGCAACAACCATCTGAGATATCTGCCTGTCAGTGGTGTGCTTGATCAGCTTACAGCACTGGTGCAAGTCTATTTGTTTGAAAATCCATGGTATTGCTCTTGTAGCATACTGGAGCTGAAGATGTTGCTGGAGCAGCTTAGCATTGGCACAGTTGTAAACAATGTCATCTGTGGCTCGCCTAAGAGGCTAGCTGGTGAGGACATTAGATACATTAAGACAGCTAATTTCTGCCCTAATAACTCTTATATACTTGCCTCCATGATCCCACCCTCTGAATAATCTTTCCCTGGCAGCACTATCACCATAGAAACATCCT
>JAPZDW010000005.1:9180659-9192074 GCA_029814725.1 Acanthurus nigricauda
ACGGACTTCATGCACTCCTCATAAATGAGAGTCATTAATTCTCCGTGTAGGTTGAGTTTTTCCACACGCGGCGCAGGAGCCTTTTCTTCCCCTCGGGGAAAAAAGCCGTTCGCTGGCCTGACTCAACCCAATCAACACCACTTCTCGATCTCCTGCTCTCCTCTTGATCTCTCTCTCTCTCTCTCTCTCGTGCCTGTCTGCTCTCCTTCAGTTATATACGAACACAAAGATCCCAGCGCCCCCTGTTTGTCGAGCCCGTCTGATAAGTTGCAGATAAGCCACCATGTTAGGATGCTGGAGGCACTTTTCTTTTCTTTTATTATGAAAAATTTGAGTTGGTCCCAGTTGGCTTCCTCGACCTAAATTTTCAGTGTTTGCACTTCTTTTAAGCTTACATTTAATTTAGAATTTTTTTTACATGTGAGTGTGTTTGTCATAAAGTTAGGAGACACACCTGAGGCGTTTGAATGAATTTACATCATAAACAGATCAAACAGCGAGCTGCTCGGCAATACCAAATTCAGATCACTTTAGGTCTGAAAAACTGAAAACTTATCAGCATCAAAGCTAAGAGACAAGTGCAGGGGTCATGTGCACTGAGACCACGGTGCGATTGAAGTGCTACTGTGGAAAGCCATTTGGAACTGCTGTAGTCTGCACATGAAAATCTCGGCGAGCATCACAGGCTGTTTGCAGTCCACAGTGTAAACAAACAGAAGAGCTCTTCAAAGGCTCAGACTTCAACATAATTGGAAATTGGAAATGGAGCCAGAGCTGAGCTAATGTTTCTCAGCTCTTTTCCTCTGCCATTAGTGATCTCAGGTCACAGAAGAATGAATGGCTGGACAGTCCTGCTATCAAAGAAACAGAGTATAATTTTGAAGTTTTTTTTTTTTTTTCTTTTCACAAACAATAAAAGTCTCCTATTTTTCCTTTAAGTCTTTGGCTACTTTTTACACTCAGTATCAGTAAATGTTGTGGGGTTTTTTGTTGTTTTTTCACTAACTCATCATATTTATGGTTTATACAGTTTCAGACTTGTGTTTTTTTAGTCTGTTCTCTGGAATTTTATCTCTTCCCTCACAGTTTTGGAATAAATTATACCATACACTTAATTGCTGGTTGGGGCAGCCAAGAGAAATTATATAAAATATTATTTATAAAACAACACACTGCTTCCTGCATTTTAGTGCAGTTTAGATGAACTGTTAAAGGCAGTCATAAGCTTGTAAGAAGCCATTGTTTCTGTAGTCTCTGAATGACAGGATGACCTTATTTGGTCAGGAGGTAATTGAAGAGTCATTATGACGGCCTGCTGGTGAGATCCTGTCCTGGGAGCTCTGTGAATGGAGAAACCTTTCCTGACAGACTGCCTAAGTGCTGTCTCCAGATCTGGGACTTGCTTGGTTATGAGTTAGTGGTTTGGTGTTGTCCAACTCCCCGCGGCATGCCATTCAAACGCGGAACTGCCATTACAGCGACACATTAGGACTGAGAGCACTTAAGCGCCGTTTCATGGCAATATCAATTAACTCACTTAGCCTCTAAAGGGCAGCAGCTGTTGCCCAACTAGTTTGAGGGACTGTGAAATCTGCACCACCACAGTTGTAAATATGACATATTTTAGATGCACCGTCGTTTTAGAAAACAGTTAGAGGTATAAACTGAAAGTGATGAATGCAAACACACTGTAGCGGTAATAACGGTACGTGTCTTATGTTCAACAAGGCCTCCTGGCTTGTGTCCTCACAGGGTTATTAATGAGTCACTGACCTTATAGTATTCATTTCCCGCAGCAGATGTAAATTAATGCTGGTCTTTTAAAAAGTTCTACTAAATCAATGACTCATCAGTGCTTTTTGTTGCACGCAGCATAACTAAATGGTGTTGACTTGATTGAGTTGATCTACATAAAAATCTAATTTGCCCCAAGAAGCATTCATGCTTCACAAATGTGTGTCGGTGGACTGTGAGGAGAAGGCAGGCGGTAATTGACAACACTGTGTAGTAATCAGATGGCAAGACGCAGCAGTTTGCTGTTTGAAACTATGACCTTTGGTGAAATGTTGCGTTAAAGCTAACAATTCATTATTGTTTTTTTTTTATCGATTGATTATTTTGTCTATTAAATCCCTGGAAACAAAGAAAGACATGCAGTAATGTACAATATCAGAGCCAAAGATGAAGTCTTGGAGTTGCTTGTTTTATTTAACTAACAGTGAAAAACCCAAAAGTATTCAGTTAACAGTGACACAATACAGAGAACCAGCAAATCCACACATTTAAGAACCTGGAACCAATGTTAGTCTCTTTACTTACATGAAAAATAGCTTTTTTTTACAGTTTCTCTAGACATGTTTGCTAGAATTCTTATTTAGTTAAAATCACTTGTGTTAGGTTGGCCAGTGACAGAGTAGCACACATTAAGATGGCTAACGTTAGCTTAAGAGGACGCATTGAAGAGACTTCGATATACATTTATCAGTAATTAGACTCGGATGATGAGTCTGTTCTGCACCAAAGTCAGAGACGAGCAGACAGATAAGAATAGTAAATGTAGTTAGCATCTTTTATTTATATTGTTTGTTAGCTTGTTATCTCATACTGCAGACACAGGGTTAGTGACTGCGCTGATGCAAACTCTCCTTTTTCTTTAATGGGTTTTTGCTTTCTTTACCTGTAATTGCCATCTGATTTGAGATGTACCAAATCCGGCTTGCTTGTGTCTGCTGAAAATTTTAGAGATTGCACAGACATCTCTTCCTTCAGCAGGTAAATTAGAAATTACCTCCCTGGTGACAGACTTTGAACAGATACAAGTCAGTATTGTCATGATCTGACAATTTGGGAGGCATACACATAAGAGAAGCTCATTTTTGAGCAGACGAGATCTTTAAAATATTATCAAAACAGTTATGCTCCTGATGAAGGAACTGTTTCAGTCTTACTAAGGTAGGTATAGCCCTTAAACAATTAACAAAATTCCAATATTTGCAAGTCTTGAATATGGAAGTTAACACACTGTTTCTGTTTGTCAGTGGAATCAACCTTTATTTCCTTTTTCTTTTTTGCTTTCGCTGAGGGCTGACAGAGCCTGACACACAGCCGCTTGAGAAAACACCAAGCAACAAGAGAAAACAAACAAATAAGGGGAACATATTCACCAGCTTGACAACTTATACTCCGCATTTTAAATAGCACGTCAATTACAAAAGACTTAAGCAAAAACCAAAAAAAAAACCCCACAAACATTAAATGCAAGGAATTACGTAGAACACTCACACATACATTAAAAAATGCATGTGCATACAAGGACAATGCAAATGTTTACAGCTGAATGGAGCTGCAACACTATCAAATGTATCCAATAATAGTAATGAAATAATTTTGCCTGTTATATGATATTTTCTGCATTTTCTGGGAACTTCTCGCCCAGCCTTGAATATGATTGTAGTGCGCTTGTTCTTTCAAATGTTCCTACTTCTTATTATAGTACTCAACCACATCATGTGTGTTAGCAGGACCATATTATAAATTATATTAAAATATTGACTAAAAATAGGAATATTCAACTACGTTTAATACAGTGATATACCCAGTCAAATAAAAAAAATCACTGCATTGAGTTTTTTAAAAAACTTTTTTTTTTTTCTTTGCATCTAAGTGCTGTACCATATAGATAACAGTGAAAGGTGTTTTTTTCAACCAGATGCATGTCCTTTTGCACCTTTGCTTGTCCTCCCTCCAACACACACCTCTTTTTTTTCCCCACTGTCACGACAGATGCCATGCTGCTGGTGGCACAGAGGCTGGAGGGACCTTTCAACATTGAATCTGTCATGGAGCCGATTGATGTCAAGATTTCAGAGGCCATCATGAATATGCAAGATAACAGTCAGCAGGTCTCCTACAGGGTATGTCAATTAGGTATATACCAAGAGAATAGAAGTAACACCTTGGACAGGTTGTCCAAGTCCAACTTTTCACAGACCGAAGAGAATCTAAGAGGGAAGCTTGCTTTGAGTCACACTGGGCTGCACATAAGGTGTGCAGTACAACACATTCTAATTATGTCCAAGTTTAGGTTTTGTATTTGAATTATATGTTTCAATTCGGTCAGATAATCTTAGTTCAGCTAACAGTAGTTAATGTGTTTCCTGTGTTTTACTGCATTTTTCTTTTGCCAACAAAATTGTAGTCAGGAAGGGGAAAAAAAAAATGTAGGTGGTCGTGAGGAATTTCTTCTGCTTCCGATGCCAGTTCTCATTCAAAGCTAAATGCTCTGTTGGCTTTCCCATGCAACACATGCAGTTTTGTTTATGGTTTAAGTATATGTGGTGTTTTCCCAAAAGCCCATAAAAACGTAACTCCACTCCTCTTAAATAGCATCGGTCACAGCTCCTAGTTGAATCACCTATCAACGTGGTTACCTCAACTTGACTAAGAGCACTGTCACGCCGGTAATGTGGGGTGAACGCTTCACAAGACCTTAACAAAACAGCATGTTTTCTCTATTTTCTGCATCCGAAGTAATTTAAAACCCCTGACAATTGGGTGCCCGTGTTTTTGTAATTGCAGGTTTTTCAAGGTTGTGGCCAGCCAAAACCCGCAGGAATGACTAGGTCTACCCGCGGTGTTTCGGATGTGTTCAACGCTCGCTTCAGGCCGTACAGCCCAGAGGAGCGGCCTACCACTGCAGCTGGCACAAGCCTAGACAGACTGGTAAGGAGACAGAGCCAATGCTGTTGTTTTTTCGGGCAAGACACTGCCTCAGTGTAAACATCATTTGTCTTTCTGACGTGACACTGTTGATTAAAGCTGGTGATTTGCCATAGTAAGCCCCTGGAGCCGGAAATTAATTCTTTGTAGTCGTCCTCCATTCAGGCCCCCTCTATCAATCTGTGTTTGTTAACGAATCAACAGCTTTACCCCGAGAGGGCACTGGAAGGTGTGGTGCACTGCGTTCGGTGCCCTTCTCGTCTCTGTGTACTTGGCAAACAGAAAAGAGAGGGACAGAAGAGTTGACGGATAGATTTCGTGAGGCTGACCATATCAATTGTTTGCCCTAAATCGCACCTTTATTTTCGATCAGATTAGCCGCATGTTTGTCGGATTGGATCTTGATACATGGATTTCCATCTCAAACAACCTTGAAACCTAAAATGCTGCATCAGGGTAAAGGTTAACACGGTGCTGACAGACCAATTCAGCTGAGAGACAGTTCTCATCATGGATTACCTTTGCAGCCACTGTGCCCTTCTTTTCTCCCCTCTAGCCCTTTTCAAAGTGAATCTTTTCAAATTGTGCCTTGGTTGTGTTAGTGTTTCAAGCTTTTTTATTCCAAAAACCAAAAAATTAATTTTTTTCCCAATACTGACTCTTTAAAAATACTGAATTTATGACATCAGTTCAGAGTTACGGCAGCCTCACCCACAGCGTTTCACACATGCTAAATCAAAAGTCTTTGTGTTTTATGTAGGTTTATAACAGGTTATTTACTTAATGAATATTTAATTTGAATGGTGACAGTTTCATGCCGTCTATCTCTTGGAATCCCACTACAATAAGTGACTTATTTGTTTTATTCAATACTAATTATGTTTTTTTGCAAAATCTAATTAATTCTGCACCCATTTTTGATGTTTTAATATACAGCAGTTGTCTTTTTTTAGCTTTATATGTCCATCAACATTTTTCTTCCACCTACACTGAATTAATTAAGACTTTCTGTTTCCCCGCCTTTATGCTGCAAACCAGAGGATTGTTTGGAATGCGATGCAACACAGTGTAAGGTTCAAGATTTTTTTTTTTACTTGTTTCACTTGTTTTCACTCCGTCTATTGTCTGCAACTGTTTTATGCATTGTGACGGGAAGCAAAAATGATGTTTTAATATTGGCTGGCCAGGGAATGTGTGGGACTGTGCTCCAGGCATTAGGGATTTGCAGTAAACAAGCACTGCGACCTGTAAATCCCAGCGGTATCCGGCACCATGCACACTTGCACACCATGCTTTCATAGTGTCTGTCATTGCCTCATTTTCGTCTCACATGGGGAGTCAAGTGTCACGACTGAACTCTTGTTTTTAATCTTTCAGCCGTTCTAATGCAGTAACTCATCTGACCACGATAACGGCAGAGGATCAGCTGTTAAACACCGTATTCTTACAGTCAAGTCTCTAACACCATTTTTTAATGCGTGCCATGGTGTCCTCAGACAGGGAGAATACCTCTCTAGAGATCCTGCACGAGCCTTCATCAACCGCCATATCTATTCTAGACACATCCCAGTCCGAGACCCTCATTGCCATAGCTAATAGAGTCAGCTCCTCGAGGAAGCCAACCAATCAGCAGGTGACCTGCTCCGTCAGAGCTGGCAGAGGGGAGAGCTGTGAAGAGGTGGTGGGGGAGTGTTGCAGCCAGCATCTGCTCTGACGGTACAGTTAAGAGGGGGCTCCAGACTGCTCATGAATAACTGGGCAATTAGCCTGCTCGGAGATTCACACAAGATGGAGCTCACGGTGACGGAGGCTTATTTTTGACATACAATAACAAGAAGTGTACCTGAGCAGAAAAATCCATTATCAACATCAGTGTGTTGGTCACAGCAGTCGCAGGAAGCTGTGAATCGTGACACTTCTGTAATGTTTGGTAACAAGGACTGCTTGGTTCATAGAATAGAAAAGGGTTTTCCTTCTGTCATTTGGCTCCACAGTCCAACATTTCAGCCACAATCAGATGCAGGAGAAAAAAATCTAAACTATTCTTTTCATTTGGGAATTACATTTGTGAATCCCAGTAAGTGTTTGAATGCTTTTAGAAATCACATTCGGAAGAAAACGGCAACATGCACATTAAGTTGTATTGAGCCAAATCCAAGTGATTTCTATTTGTTTTTATTATTATTAATTTGGCCACTTTAGAGAACAAAACAATCTGTAAAAACAATCTGGCGCCCAATTCAATGTTCATAAGTCAGAGGTTTACTTTGCTGTTTGGTGCTGAGTAAGAAGCACACAGTTCATATTTCAAGTATTTTTATTGAAACACTGAAAACAGCTGCAAAGCCAAAGGGAACCTAAACAACAAGATTGCAGGTTTGAAAATTGAAACTATATATACATATTTCGACTTGCACTGCAAGTCAATGAAAATAAACAATACATATTTTGCTACATTGTGCAGATACAACATGTGGCAGTCAACACAGCTGAATGTTGAAGTTACTTTGGAAGAAAGACTGAGACTGTTAAGTCAGTAACACTCTCAGTTTCTCACCAGAGGCAGAATTAAACTAAATAAAATCCATAGCTGTTATTTTATAATCACTTCAATGGTTTAAAATTAAATAAGAAAACAGCTAACGACAGCTGTGTTGTTGTTTTTTTTTTGACAAGTTTGTTCTCCCTGTGGGTGAGGTCTCTGATAATGATCTGTGAAAGGAAGTGTTAAATAAAAGCAACAAAAGCGAAAAAAAAACCAGCATCTATAAGCGTAGGAAGATTAACCTGACTGAGCTGTAAGACTACTTGAGAGAAAAAGTTGCTCCGTGGTTGAGACACAAACACACACTCTGGGTTTTCCATTTAAGCTGTGAACCTTTGTTGCACGTCAGCGCTCTCACTCCTTGTGTTTCCTGTCTCTTGTTACATCAAACAAAGGCAAAATACAATACAAACTGTGTAAGGAAAGAGACAAAACAGGCTGTTTTGCAAATGTCACATGACCTTTATAGTCCGAGTCGTGCCTGATCAACACCACACTCGGGCCTACAGCATGTATTGTATTCACTGTATGTCTTCAACAGCTGCTGAAATTATCTCCTCATGCAACCCTTTTGATACAACCTAAATGTTTATTTCAACCAGCTATGCTGCATTTTTGCCAGTGAATACAGCTTGGAGAATGATATGAGTACTACAACGGAAGCATTTACCTGTTTAATCTCTGAAATAAAAACTTACTTCAGTACAATTTTCTGTCACGCTAATTAAAACAGCTACAGTGGTTTTAGTATCATCACCTAAAGATGGTGAAGAAGTTAATTGTTGCTGTGGTCTGTTAAGCTGACACTGAGTTATGTTGGTTGAAGTCATGTGTTAGAGATACTCCACAGGTCTGCTGTGGATTCACTTCTGCTGTTTACCTCCAGCTGTCAGACATCTAAGAGTATAATATCTGTCGTCAACGTATATATCAAGCATCAAAGGCATGGCAAGAAAAATGTCCTCAAAATGCACATGTGGCTTAAAACCTTACATTTACAGTATGCATTTTTTATTTTGTGACAAGTTTAATGTGTTTCTTTTGAGGTTCCTGCTGTTGACATCTAACAGCCACCGCACAGGCTGGCAGAAAATATGCTTATCTCGCTCCTACAGCATATAGATGCATCGACGCTGACTGCTGACGTTGTTAGTTCACATGAGATGATCTTACTTAGGGACATTTGGAAAAGGAGAAATACCTTTGTAATAATCTGCTGAAAATCATGGTTTCAGTTTCAAAAGTTAACTCTACACACGCATGTGGATTTATTACAGTAGGTGTAGCACAGTTAGTCAAGCAAGTGCGCTAGACTAAATCAGTAAATCTTATTGAAAACAAGACGGTCTCCGTCATTATTAGGCCTTGAATTAATGAGTCTGTGCAAAAATTATGCTCCGTCGCATGACTTTTGTTATGATTCTTGGTTATTTTCTACAGGATCATTTGGGCAGATAATCTGTTTAGACCAGCCTTAAATCAGGAATGACCCCGGGATTATTGGAAGGGGCAAACTGGACCCAAAATATCCTCCATCCTAATGTGAAGGCAGTTTGAGCCACACTGTGGTTGGATGAAAAAAATGCAGTACAAGGTTATCTTTACCAAAGTAATTCATAAACAAAGATGGTGTGGGCTCATAAGTAGCTTCTCATTATGACTCTGCACTGGTGACTGATGTGATCAAACAGTATGTTTTTTTTAGGTTGTGTAATATCCATCACTCACTCAATGCATCCATCTTTTTCATCTGTTAATCTCATGAATGTGATATATCAGCACCTCAGCCTTGAGGACACTGCTTCAAATTCAGCACAAACATTAACCTTGTCTTAATAATGAACTGATATTAATTAGGTGGTCAAAGATCAACCTCAGTGTGACATTATAATGTAATCCAAAAACACCTTTTTATTAAACGCTATAACTCAGGATCAGAAGTGGAGATAGTGACTATATTTCACATTTGATCAGATATTGAACTGGTGACACTAATCTTGCAAGCTCACCTTGAAGCTGTGCTGATTGTGTAGATCTTCTCTGCTGCCAAGTTGGAGGTGTGTTAGAATTATTAACCTTTTAAAATTTGTAGTTTCTTTGGTTTTGCTGCTATTGAGCTTCTAGTTATTGAAGTTTTGCCAAAAGTGTCTTATCAGTCCACCACTGCAGAAAGCACTTTATGCAGACTTTGAACTGGAATATTATGTATTTATTCATGTGTCAGTAATAAGCCACCTTGCTTTCTAATCTGTGTCCTCTGTTACTAATCTGTTATCTGTTAGTTTTGTTACCACAACACATTGTTAATATTACAAAATATAGTTTTGTTGATCCAACACACATACAGCTGCGATGACTGAAATGCAACATTAGCAATAAAGATTACTAATGCAGAGTAACATATTGTTAAAACAGCATTTTTTCAATGATTCATTTATTCAAGTGATGGAGACATACATTATGCTCGCTGTCAGGGGGATGCTTTACCTGCTTGCCTGATGAAAGTGTTTCCTTTTTATTTAGCTAAAGTTGCGCACAGATGCATTTTATAATTTGTTTGATATGCAATCAACTGAATAGCAGCAGTAGCCATAATGTGTATTTTTCCTCACTTACTGTTGCATCGGTGTGTCTCTGTAGAGCAAAAGGCTGGACAGGTAGCTTTTATGAAAAGCAATTTATGAGCTTTTGTTTTGTGTGAACCCTGTTCTTACTTCTTTTCTTTTAATATGGCAGCGCAGCAGGACCCCAATAGGTTGTTAGCAATCTTTTTGAAAGGGGTATTACAGATACAGAGCAAATATTTGTTAGATCTGTGAAGACGCAGTTATCAGTCTGCTTCCCTGTAGTTGAAAAAGTTTTGTCTCGCTTCTCAATTCTCATTTCACATCCAACATGCAACATAAAACAGAATTTCAAATGCAGGCTTTGACCATTAGCTGCTCTTTGGTGTCTTAATACACCTGAGAAACATCACAAAATTACAGTAAAGGATAGCGATTTAGGCTAGAAGCTCTCCCTCACTGCATGTTTCTCTCCTCCGCTGTAAAGTGGATGTAAAGGTGTTAGTCTCGTCTAGCAGCTGCCTCGTGCCATCATCAGTGTGGCACCGTTTACGTGTTTCTCTCTGCAGCAGGGACATGGGTTTCCTGTTAGAGTACATCTTTGTTGTCCCACACACTGTCCTCCTTTACATTCTGCCACTGGATAATTACCCATGACAGTGACACGGCTCAGCCTTGTGAAAGCTGACAATAATTTAAAGAGTCCTTTGATAAGACCTTCTTGTCTGGATTAACCGCTAAGTTTGTGAGTTAAAGAATGTGCGAGGGATGGGTGGGAGGGCCTGCGTTCATTTCTTCTGTTGCTTATAGAGAAGCCTGGAGGAGCGGGCCCACCTCCAGCTCAATGAGCCATGACTGTTTAATTGCCTGACATTCTGTCAGAGCACACAGCAACAAAGCTTTGAAAGAAATGGAGATTTGAAAGTCCAAAGAGGGGATAAAGGCGCACCACACTGTCAGGCTCGGAGGCGCATTACAGATAAGAGGTGGAGCTTTTAATTTGACATTTGTAACAAGTTTGGAGCTCGTCAATTTGGTGTAGTTTTTATTGGTCTGCTATCTTTCCCCTCGAGTAATACACAGTTCACATTTTACAGTATAAACAATAAGAGGAAGACACAAACAAGACTAGACTGTAGAAGGAGCCTGTGGGGAACAATATTTGTCAAAAATAAATCCTTTGATTCCATAACTGTATGTCCATAAATAGTATTGCACCCTCTTTTTATGTGACAATTCAGGAGACAAGACTTTAAAGTCAACCAGTCGTATCCGATATATATTTTTTTTACTTAAAATGATTAAAGGTCCAGTGTGTAGGATTTAGAGTGGTCTATTTGTAGAATATAATGCAGATATAATATATATCATTACATCTGCATTGAAAATAAGAATCGTTGTGTTTTAATTAGGGATGGCTCGATACCACTTTTTCACATACCGATCCAATACCGATACTGCAGCCTTGAGGATCGGCCGATACCGATCCGATACCGATCCAATTCTTCTGGTCACTCTAAAAGTTGTTAATAATACGTGGATGTAATTTGCTTGATACTGACATCTAAAAACACCACGTTCACTGTA
>JAPZDW010000005.1:10430521-10441779 GCA_029814725.1 Acanthurus nigricauda
CTGGGGCATTGTGGGCGATCTTTCGGCGCCTAACACGATGAAGCAAGTAGGAGGTGAGAGTCCGGCAAAGTTATTTGCGTTACCTTTGTGCGGCGTGGTGTGTAGAGTCATCAGTTAACATTTTCAATGGCTCGTACTTGAAATGCCACAATGAATTGTTCAGACTTCACTAACGTTCGGGCTGAATTGAACTGTTCGCCTAGTAAGTTGAACTTTGCTTCGCCTTTGTGTTTGTGGTCTAGACTTACTAACAGTAACAACATTAAACGGGTTGAAGTTAGAACTATAAAAGTTCACAGCTGGTTAAAGATCTTTTTAGGAGTTAACCGTTCTCGTTTAACGTTAGCTAACGCCAGTAAGTTGGTTAGGCAACCATCGAATGCATCGAACACTAGCTTAAGTTAACCCTCCTACTAACTAGCAGTTAACTTTAACCTAATGTTGCTCTGTGTTACTGACTTACCTTTATCTTTTACGCTGTTTTGATTTCCATGTTGAAAGAGATAAACATTTATTAACTCTTTTCAGATGACTCACGTTAGGGATAGTGAGATAATGGTATCCGGTCTCTGTATTAACAGGTTTTATTATCCGTTTCTCTCTGTAGATGACCTCGCTGTGTTTGTTTAGTTGAGACGAGAGTGCTCCAAGAAAGCTCCGCCGGACCCATGGCACCGCTTGCTTAAAGCCGAGGGATAGTAGTTTACCAACAAACAGAAACAGTATCTCAAAACCCGGCTTTTCACAATTAGTCTGCAGTAACACACAAACAAAAATGATCAAAGCGGAAAGCAAAGGAGGCGAGAGGACCCTGAGGAGCGCGTCCCCTCACAGAAATGCATACAAGTCTGACTTCCACGCCATTAAGTGCTCCTTTGATGGGTCAAAATCCGAAGGCGCCGCCAAATCATATGCAAATGGATCCAGTGACACCCGGGAGGACTCCAGAGGAAGGCCTTTTGGCACCAGAGTGAACAAGATAAAGAACATATTCCTACAGATGGATGGTCAACAACAAGAAAGCCAAGAGGGAAAAGCGACTTTAAAGTCTGATGTGCCCCAGGTGTCCCCGCCAAAAGTACAGTTTCCAGTCAATACTCACAGAGTTAACTTCAATAGTGCCACAAGCCCAGAATCACAGAATTTAGATAAAACATCTAAGGGAGAAGATGTTGAGATTGACAAAGTGGCTTTGGCAGAGAAATTTTCTGTGACCAGAAAACTCTTTGAAAGAGGCATCAAAGAGCAGCCTGCAGCTGAAAAACAGTCTCCAAACAGAGTAGTGACTCGTTTGTCCCTCGGCAGTGCCTCTGAAGAAGGAAAAAGCACAAGGATAGTATCAGGATCCAACGAGACCACTATCAAATCAGAGCAAGCTCCTACGTCAGCAGCTGAATGTCAACCAGATGAGAAGACTGATACTGAGAAAAGGCATGCGTCTAGAGTGTCACTGAATGCAGGACCAATATCCAAAAGGTTGGAGAATTATATGACTGAGAAAGACCTAGAGGACAACAGCACAGCCACTACAAAAGGAGAAATGGTGTCTGCTAAACAACACAGTACCACTGAACACTTTAAGTCTACCTCTTCAACAAGGGACAACTTACACAAATCTACTTCCCCACTTAAAGGAGCCACTAACTCTACACCTGTGACTGATGCCACTAACAAAAATGCATCTCGGGCATCGAGTGTGATTAACAAACCAGCATCCTTGGGTACAAACGTTGGGCATAAGTCAACACTACCAGTTACCAACGCAGCATACAAATCTCTTCCCCAAACAACTGATGCCCCTCAGAAACCTGTCTCACCAGAGCAAACAACCACAGTTGGCCATAACCACAAGCGCTCCTCATCATCGAGTGATGGATTTAGTAGGACATCTGTTGGTGGGGATGAAGACAAGCCACATAGTCTGCCCCCAAGAGATGCGAAACAGCCTATTCAATCAGCTGGGGGGTTTCAAAACACCAACAAGGCTAAATGCCCTGAAAAGGCCAGAAGTTCCGACAGTTTGGTGCATAGTCCTAACAGGGACAAGCCACCGAGCCAGGCCTCATCACTGGACTCCAGGGGGGTGGGCATGGTACGGGCAGAGCTGGTAGTGGTTCAGAATGAGTCTTCTGAAAGTGAGGAAAATGAGGATGAGAATGTTGAAGATACTGTATTTGAAGAGCAGAAGGTGGGAAGCCCCAAAGACTTAATGACAGACCTAAAAAGAACCTTTCCACCAGAAAGAGTAAACTTCAATCCTACTCATGTTGCTAAAGACGCACAAAGGATAGCAGAGACCATGGGTGAAGGACGGGTCTTGGAGGATGATGATGACGAGCAATACAGGTCGAAAGAGGACAAAAGGGAAGACAGTTCATTTGTGAGTCAAGATGGTGATACTAATCGTGAGGAAGATGATGAAGTAGCAGAGGAGGAGAGTGAACTGGAGGAGCAGGTGGGCCAGAGCATTCTTGATAGAGCCTCGCCAGTAGTGTACAGTATTGAGAACGCAGCATTTGTGGATGACAGAGATGTAGACCAGGTCCTTAGGGAAGAAGAAGAGGAGGAGGATGAAGAGGAAGATCAAATGTATAGGGAGTATGATGACTGTTATGAGATCCCTGGTCTGTCAGATGAGGAGGAGCCTCCCTCAAAGAGGAAAATCAAGTTCTCCACAGACTCCATACTTGTAAGTACATAGGGTTGTGTTGTTTACCTCCGAACTGTTGCTGCTCAACTCAAGTACTTAAAAACATATTTCACAGCACTGTCATTATAAACCACAGTCTCTATGATTCAGCAACTGTCTATGACCTAGGTGTTTCCCTGCAGATGCAAGACAAATAAGTGGAGGCTGAGAATGAATGCTTTAGTCAGGCATGTTGACGCAACAGCGGCTGCACTGTATTATTAGACAAGCTTTGTCACAGATTTTAAAATTCTAACTATGGTTTATTTAATCTCAGAGACTAGGAAGGCACTAACCCTGATGGAAATCAGGAGAGAGGGGAGAATTTTGGGGACAGAACATAGCAATGTTGTTTGTCATATTTTTGGGAATACTGGTGACATTGCATAAGGCTTTGTGAAAGCAGGGCCACAGCTGAATGAGGGCAGTAGTTTCGCAGAGATGTAAAACTTCAGACTGCTTAGTAAAACATCATAGCCACCCCTGAGTCACTTCACTGTATGGATATTTATATTTATTTAGGGTGGTTCCCCTCTGCTCTTGAATCATGTGTTAGAGTCATGAGGGACTTTTTACTTCGCTACATTAAAAATGAGGAATTCTCCCATATGTTTTTTTTTTTCACAGACTATAGCTTAGTTATCCAATTACCACAGGGGAATTTTTAATTTTTTACCTTCTTAAACTTGTGATATCAGTCCTCTGTGAGAAGCCTTATAATTGATTTTTTTTGTATAAATTAATAACACAATAAGACTTTGATTAAATTGTTGCCAGAAATGTGGGTGTAATGACTTAGTGGGTAAAGGAAATATTGAAACAGCTAGAGAAGTCTGGTATTTTCACAACATTACATTACTTTACGGTAACTATACTGTAACACAGCCTCTAAACCCAGGAAAAAGACAATACCTGTGCAATATTGCAATATCAAGATATATCAATATCAGGAATCTAAGATGGTATCAAGCAGAGATAGACCGATATATTTTTTTCAGGGCTGATACCGATACCGATTATTAGTAATCGAGGGGGCCAATAAATGATATTTGGAGCCGATATTCATTTGCAGTAAAAATAAAAATATTGTTGTCAAAATTAATTTTATCCGTCCTTTAACATCAAGTTTAGTTCAAAGAAAAGTATTAAACATGCTGCTGGGAAAAGACAGCATTTTGACAGCAACAAAAATCCTTCTAGCTTCATATCATGATAACCCTTATACGTATTTGATAAACAGATATATACAGATAAGATATACATATCTTCCGTCTATATGTTTTTGGTAACGTCACATATCATGTGTTGTAAATATTGCTTCTGGGTGTGTTAAGGGTGTTATGGAAATGGAGATGATATCTTCTACCATCACCATGTCTAAACAACATTTTGCTAAAATAGTGAAATCAAATAACTACAGTGCATTCCACATAGTTTGTGAGCAGTTCAGTGTTTATTCAGGCCTTCAAATGCACTGTTATCTCAGGGTGTGGATCCCCCCTCTTCTAGTCATCCTGGCAGGGGGTCCTGGGAGAGAGGACCAGAGGCTGACCTGGAGTGGAGGGACCTCAAACAACACTGTCTCCCCTCCACCCAAAATGGAGCTATGACGAAGATAAACATAGTTTTTGTAGTTCACAACAATGTATTTGAGTGTGTTCTCTGTTTAACAGCTTATATTGTGACCCTAACAACAGTGAAATGGAAACTTTATGCAAAGGGAAATGGCCAACACAGGGTTGTAATAATTGATTTGTGAGCTGACTGAAAGATAGCAACAGTTTATACATATCTATGCAATGCCCTAATAGTATGTAGGGATGGTGAAAAAAGTATTCTCAGATCCATCTCAATGCAGACATTTAAGTTTCTGCTTTGGTTCATAAAAGTCAAAAAAAGATTATCTAAATCTTAGTTGATAGCTGACAGAAAATAACTGGAACTGGATTTAGTTGGACAGTGTTCAGTGTTCACACATTATCTTGTAGCTAACTCTCAACTTGGTCATCTTCACAAACATTGCAGAGCCTAAATTAGTACAGCCCTCTAATATAGCTTTTGCAAAGAAGGAATTTTGTGCAATTATTTCACATTTTGGATTTGTATAAAAGGTGCAAATATGAGATAGGGGGGCACTTGTGCACCTTCATTTAGCCTCCAGCAGAGGAAGTTCTAAACCAGATCGACCTCTAACTGTCCCCAGTAATTCTTGTACTGTGATGATTAGTAGCAAGTCCAAAAATGTCGAAGCAATGGATGAGAGCAATGAAAAGATTGGAAGGAACATAAAGATTTATCATAAAACAGTGATATGTACTTTGATAAAAAAAAATCACACGGTCAAGGTAACATGGTATGCATGTTAGCTAAGTAAGTTACACGTGTTCCTCATCCAACCCTCCTAACTGTGGCATGGCTAACAAAAGCCTTGAGATAACACTACATCCTTCTCCACATTCTGCTAGTCAGACTTGGCATTTGAATCAAGCACTCTTGTAGCTGAGGTGGTATTTAGACCAAATCATGTTGCAGCGATTAGCTTAGCTTTGTGTGGTGGTATGGGAGTGTCAGGACTGGGATTGTGCGGAGTGAAACATGGCTGAATGATACAATGCTGGTCTGATTGCTGGTGTGATTGGCCACAGCAGTGTTTACATTGGGTTCCTTTCTCCAGGAGCTGAGTCTGTTTCAACTTTTTGTTGCAGAACCACTGCATTATTTTTTCAGTATCCCCCTAAAATCATGGGACAACTGGTATTTTCACTCTAATGCCTGATTAGGTCAGAATACAGCCTCAGAGAGGAAGTGTTTTGTGCCTCTGATTCAAAACAGGATTAGGTCCCCTTGTAACCTGAGTCATCTTAATAGAGGAGGTGTCCACTGTGGAAAAAAAGCCCTCTTTGTGAAGTGAATGAAATGTCCACTTTTGACATGTTATGAATGTATGAACATGAAAAAACTGACATAAATAAGACAGCCAGAAGTAATGAATTTGTTTTAATAATTCCTAACATTGAAAATCTTGTGTCAGGTCAAATATTGAATGTTTAAGGACTTAATGTATCTAATGCACTCTCTGTAACTTCAGTGTGATGAAAGCACTTAATATGTGCAAAACACAGCATTTTTTTATGCATTATGTTTTGTAAAACTGCATATATGGTTACACAGTCACACTTTAGTAGGGCATTTAAAAGCTATATCCCAAAGGCTGCTGTGTCAGTATAAAAGTTTACTTTACCTTCTGGCTGTGAACCGTAAAAATATTGCACCACTGCTTTAAATTATATCTACGGCCCTAGTGAGGAGATTGTTACTTCTGTAACTACAAATAAAACCACAACCTGTAATTTGTTCAGTTTGTGTGTCTGGGCGTTTCCTTGTCCGGAAATACTTTAAAACCAAAGATCACTTTTGTTTAGCCCTTCACAGGTTTGAATTCACTTTCAGCTGAACCTTATAGGGAAAAATGCCAAGAGTTATTCAATGATTAACACTTTCTGCTGTAGGTGTGTGTAATCTGCTTTGGACAAAGACTGCAGTCACTTTCAAAGTAGTTATGTGGGGTCTGAGGAGAGGTTGTCTTGGGTTTTGTGTGTCATGTTGCATATGAGAACATTTGGAATAGTAGTCAAAAACCAGTAAAATAGAATAATAACAAAATGTCTGAAATCAGGATCTGCACCTGCTCCTTTCCCTGCCCCCACAGAGTTACAGCACATACCAGCAGTTACTGGTTAAGTAAGCACATTGTCCCTTCTCAAACATACAGGGTTTGGCAAAGGATTATTGATCGCGTTGTAACTGAAAGAATCTAAAATAGTTTTCTTTGTTTGCACTGAAAGTAATACCTCTGTCTGCATTGGTCATTTTATGTCCCTTTTATGCAAACAGTAAAACTTAGTTTTGTATCTGATAACATTTCACATGTGTCAAGTAAAATACAGTGTAAAGACATTAATTCGGAGCTATATGAGTTTAATTTTTGCCCTAAATTAGGGCTGGTCAATATATCAATATTATATGGTATTGTGATATGAGACTTGATACTAGTGATGTTCACAATCAGTTGATTAAATGTTGCCATCCTTGCTAGTTAGCACCATAAACAACAGACAGTTAAATTCTTTATTATTGAACTGATATACACATTAAATTATATACTGATATATTCTGCACTAAATTTTATGTCTTTACAGTCAGATGTTGCCTACTAAAAAAAAATGCATATCCGTTACTTATATTTATAACACTGGTTAAATAAATCTGAGGCTTTGCATGTTATGGTTTGTAGGATAGTGTGCAATGGTCAGTATACACAGCACAGGGTGCAGCACATTATGCATGCATTTAAAATACAATTTTGTTATTTAAGAATGTGATTAATGGTTTCAAATGTCTGCTAGAATATACAAAGTAATTTTTGGGACAATATTTATTCTTGCAGATTAAATTGTGCTCAATTTATCTGTGTTTTTTAAGTTTAAGATTAGTAAACTCATCTAGGTTTAGGTGTTTAAATATCCCTAAAAAACATCCCTGCAAGATATCATCCCAGATTTCGGATCTTATTTTATTGTGATATGGCGTAGGTGTTGTCTCTTCCTGGTTTTTATAGGTGTTACAGTAAATTACAGTACAGTAAACAGATGACATTTCTGAATTTATATGGCTGTTCTAGCTGTTTTGATATTTATCTTTACTTATAGAGTCATTATATATCCAGATGACTGATGATTATTACTTAATATTTCATGTGTTAATCTTTTGTTAAAAAAAAAAAGAAGCAACAATAGCACAATATTATGGCAATATGAAAATGGAGGTATTTGGTCAAAAATATCATGAAATTTGTTTTTGTCCATGCCCCTCGGTCCATCTGAGACATCTCAAATGTGCCTTTGTTTTACAACTGGACATATACCCACTTCATAGGAAATGCTGAGATGTGATTTTTGGTCTGTTTCACCTTGTTTACCCTGATTGTGCATTCAGCCAAGCCAGAGGGTCTGTTATTCTTTATTAGGAGTGAGAATCTTTTGGTGTCTGTTGTTTCATATTCTTTATATTGCAGTTTGAATAAGAATTGATTATCTGAAAGAGGTGCACTTTTTTAGCCATTCCCTCAGTATAACGAGGCATTAATTAGTCAAACTTGGGCATGATGGTCTTTTTCTGGCAGACAGGAGAAAACAAAAAAAGTGAGTATTAAGCTTTTTTTTATTTCAGAAAGTTTCATCAGAATATTACTTTTTGATGTTTTTTTTTTTTCTTAGGGAGAAACGACAAAAACATGATCTCTTCAGTATTTCTTCAGTATTAGTGCTGAACACTGAACTTTAAACAGCAAGGGAAGCTGGCTGTTTAACTTAGTGCATCTGACTACATGCTAGCTAACCACAAATACTGTGATGTATGGGCAAATTTACAGTAGTTTTAAATTTTAACCTAGCCTTGACATGTCACTTTGGTGATATATTGGGACCCTGTGTCATCTCTGTTCTTTTAAAAGTGACCATCTTGTAGTCACTGACTAGCCAAAAAACTTGTCCTGCTTAAACCTTTAGTATGAATTGTTCTTTTCCCTCACCTCTGTTCTTAATATATGCTGGGAAGTTGAGTTGTAGGGACTGAATCATCAGCTCCTCTGTCTGTATTTCTGTTATTAGTCAAAAGAAAAAGGCATACTTCATATTTTAACTCGGCCTCTGTAGCCAACCCATCCCATAATGTTATGCTTTCCATTTCCTAAACGAGATGAGTCTTTTGCTGGCCAACGGAATGTTTCTGACTAGACTCCGCCCTCATCCAACCACCAGACAGGCCCTCTTCTTGTAGGGTCTGAGTTCCCTCTAGCCACCTGGAGAAGTGGGTGACTGTACCACAAAATGTCCCGGCAGAATACTAATGCAGTAAGCTTGATGCTGCTCATTAAACAACTTGCAATTTAGTAGGTGCTGTGTGTTTTCACCGTAAGTTAACAGTACTTGTGTGTAAAATATTTCACCAACAGTTGCAGGAAGTACCTTTTGTGGGCTATTTATAAAAAAACCTGCTGAACCTGTTTATGTTTTCGGTCCTTTAGAAATTTGATTCCATTATGGCACTCTGCTGTTCTCAGACTCCACCTCTTCCTGCTGTGGGTCATCTTTGTACACCTAAAATATAAACATAGTTGTTTCAGTTACAGTCAGTCAGTATGAACCAAACAATGTGTTAATAAGTCCAAGGCCGCACATATAGGAAGTACTAGATATATTTTTTGTTCTTTTTTCTAGTGTGTTAACTCTATATCCAAAAACTGGGCCTCATGCCTTCTTCCCTAATTATTCCATGATCTGCGCCAGGCCTCCACCCCTGCCCCGTCTTGCTCTCACAGCGTGTTTTGATTTGTTGTCGTTTTGTAGACCTGCTTACATTACGGGCACCCCAAACCAGTGGTCAGGCCTCTTTTTGCACTGGCAAGAGATTTCTCTGGTTTGCTTTTCCTCACAGCTGCTGACTCATTTCCCACATTGGTATTCTGTTTTGGGGAGGGGAATAAGGGAATGATGGGAAGGGTTTCAGTTTGGGTGTAGGCATGTGTACATCTGTGCATGTGAGCACAAGCAGAGAGGGCAGACCACTGCAGTTGTTTAAGATAGACGAGTAGCCCACATATACTGGTTGGAGCTTGAAATATAAGTAAAGATGGCACCAACAGTGTATCGACCCACATCACAAACCCACTGACAATAGTAAAAACCTTTGTGAAGAAATTTGCATTTAAAGAACATGTTAGATCCTTTGGTGTGCGTGAACTTGCTAGTTAGTCTTTGGTCTCTCCGTTTTGTTGGAGACGGTCTGTGTGATAAACATTTCAGTGTTTTAGCTTTAGCTGGTGGCGGACTGGGCATGTGTACTGAACAATAAGGGAAAATGTGTGTTTTGTCTGATAACTGGAGACAGTGATAATAGTTAGTGAGCTGTTTGTATGGCTTGTTTGTGAGGGAGAGGCTTATAAAGAGATTGATTTCTGTCTTCCTTGCAAAGAAAACAGGGTCTGAGTGATTAGGTTTCAGCCAGCAACAGAACATTGTTCGAAAAAGGGCTGGGAGTCCATGGCAACAGGAAAGTCAGACACGGGAGCTGGATGCTGGGGGGTGGGGATGAGTGGATAGACGGGGGAAGCCAATCTGAACTGCTGCCGCTCAGCTTAAGCCTCGGCCAAGGATTCAGTGGTACTCCCGATATTCTATTAGCCTACATTTTCAACCCTTAATTACTAAAGTCTCCAAAGCCTAAACTGAAAAGCATCTTTCATCCTTAATGAAATTTCTGTCTGCTCTAGTTCTGTGAATCCATTTTTAACTGGCTAAATTAGAAGTTGATAAGCTTTGTCAGGCCTATTTATACATGCACCATCAGACTTGTTGTTAAGAGACAGGCAGACTTGGTTTAAGATGCAAGCAGGACAAAATGTCTTGAGTAACTGGTTATCTTAAAAGTTATAATCTTCAGTGTTATGTGCAGTGGCCTCGCCTTTGTATGATAAAGATAACAACATTCTACCACTGAAAAAAAAGCTTAATACATGACTCACAGATTATAAAGCTACGGCAATAATGTTTTTTAAAGTAAGAAAAAGGAGGAGGAGGATTACATGGGAGGAGAACTCACTTGAGTTAATAGAGGGTCGAGGCCCCATGAATAGCATTCCTGCCTGTACCACAGAGCTGCAGCAGTGCACCTAGTCTTTAAGTTTCTAATCTTCTGTCATTTGGTGAGGGAGGCTGCAGGAGAGAAGTAAAGCAAGTGTACCAAACCAGTACATTCACATCTTGTTTGAAGAATAGCACAGTGTGATTCAGCTTGGTTGAATGTGTGTGAAAATAAGCAGGAGGTTGTAAAACAGAAATAGTTGCGGTAATACACTTTGATAAATTGAACTCAGAGCTCAGTGAGTTATCCTGGGAGCTTACTATCTGCACTGTTTTGGGCTGCGTCCAGTGGCAACATAGGGAGGAGACAGAGACTAAGAGGAAAGGGGATTGTTTGTGGCTTATTCTTCAACTCATGATATGCTGCATGATCTAGACCTCACTGTCTGTTGCCTAGAATGGAAATGTTTACTAATTATTCATACATCCTCCTGGCAAATTTGTTGATCATTTTAATATCTCAATCAATCCAAGAATCCTGTTTCCCTACTGTTTTTTTTGTTTAGTAATTTGCCACCCTTTGTTTTTATTGTGTCTACCTTGGGGGCATTATCTGAGCACTGCTGAAACATTTGTCACAGGGATTAGTGTCTCTCAGATATCAGATGTGTTTGTGAGTAAGCCCCTTCTGTGTGTTTTGGAGTTAAGAAAGGCCATATACAGCTTTAAATTCAGAACTTTTTCCTGTGGATTTTATAAGACTCTAACAACTTGCAAGTAAATCATTTGATTGATGGATGGATTTACAGATTTGTGTGGCTTTAAACATTGAAAGATGACAAAAAGAAGAGCAAATATCGCTTATCAAAGTTTGTTAGTGTGTGAATTTTGTTTCTAATTTAGAATTGCTGAGGATGCATACAGATCGG
>JAPZDW010000005.1:10884558-10898270 GCA_029814725.1 Acanthurus nigricauda
GTGTGTAATATGAAAACCTATCAGCAGCTAATGTGTTTCTTTTTTGTTTTCTGTGTGATTACATCCTTGGATAATTTCCTTCCTAGCAGAGAGCTCTACCATGTGATTCAGCCAGGCTTATACAGGGAGTTAAGGGAGTGCCTCTTGGGGCCAACTGGTACTATGGGGGAGGGAGAGGATAGGAGTATGGACAGTGGAAAATGGAACATATAATCAATGTAAATTTCAAACTAATAACCTGTAAATGAGTAGGACATACAAATCAAGAATATTGTCCATAAAAGTTTAGATATTTAGTTTTAATCTGTGGAAAGAAGTTACTAATGTGATAATCCACAAGCAGTCACGGCGCACAAAAAAAAGTAACACCACTGTGCTGATCACTGATGTTGTTTTTGGAGCTGCTCTAGTTTTTTCTGTCCGGTCCACATGGAAAAATGCAAGCTGACAGCCTATTTATTTAAATGTGTTCCTCTTTCATCTCAGTGTTAAACAGTGGTCTGACTGCTTTGATCTACACAGGCAGGGAGGTACTGGCAGCCAATAGAGTAGATGGAGTGGAGGATCTGGCTTACGACTGGATTTCAAAAAACCTCTACTGGACCGACCCCCGATACAGGAGCATATCTGTCATGAAGGTGGCTGACAAGTCTAGAAGAGCCATCATACGTAACCTCAACAACCCAAGAGCCATTGTGGTGCATCCTCTCATTTGGTAAATCACTGATAACCATGGGAATTGTAGCTTTGTTGGCTTTTAGTGTTAAGAAAGTTTCTGCACTATCAACCATGTATATCAGGTAACATACCTTCAGATGTGTTCAACCACTCAAACATGTTCTCAAATCTGAGCCTCCAGCTGATAAAAATAATACTCATTTAGAACAAGCTGTTATTTCCAGTTGCCTGAAAGTCATAAGGCCTCTGTGTTAAACAGCTAAGATTAGTTCAGCCTGAAGGGCAGTGTTGTAGCAAACACTAAGAAGTTGGCTTAAATAGAAAAGCTCCATAATGTGAAAGTATACAAAATAAAATCTAAATAAAAAGGATTTTTGTTACCCAGTTACAGTACATTTTTCAAAAATTTCGGACAGGTACATTTTTAAGGAAACATGACATTTAAGTTTGTTGTTATTGTTTCTTGGACAGGTACATTTTTTGGACTGACTGGTACCGGCCAGCGAAGATTATGAGAGCTTGGGGTGACGGATCACATGCCCTGTCTATTGTAAACACTACTCTAGGCTGGCCAAATGGCCTGGCTATTGACTGGAGGTGAGTTAAACATCCTGTAGCCAAATGACTAAAAGAACAGTCCCAAAATATACCCTTTTATATTTTTATCCACACTTAGGATTATTGTGTTTTTTCATTGTGTTAACCAAAATAATTATTGTATTTTTTTATTCTGATAACTTATCTGACAACGTTTGTGACTTTTTTCACGTTTGCTAGTCTGACCCTTTCTCTCTGCATTGATCTCATCCCAGCTCCATGCGTCTGTATTGGGTCGATGCCTTCTTTGACAAAATAGAGCACAGCAATTTTAATGGACAGAACAGGATTTCTTTGGACCGAATAACACAGATCTCCCATCCATTTGGTCTTACAGTTTTTGAAGGTAAGAGTTCCTGGCATGAATGAGAGGTTTCCAATAAAACTCCAGTACAGATTCATGTATTTAAACTAGATTCAGTAAGGGTGCAGGAATTTATTTTAACTGTGGTTCGTCATTCTTGCTGTAATGATGCCCATGTCAAAAAAGCAAAAGAGGCAAGAATAATGCAGTAGTGGTGAAAGATAAAGTTATTGAGGTTATGCTCTGTTGCTTCTGTCCTTTGAAGGCTATGCATATTTTACTGACTGGCGCCTGGGTGGCATTGTGCGTGTGCGCAAGACGGATGGTGGGGAGATGATCATTATCAGAAGAGGAATCAGCCACATCATGCATGTCAAGTCTTTCAACTCCAACTCTCAGATTGGTTAGGAGCTTCATTCACCTCCCTCCTCACTCTACTAATTATGTCCCGCTAAGGCTAACACTTGTCAGTCATATTGCTGGTAGTTACTCTCCTCTCTCCCTCTCAGGTTCCAACCTCTGCAACAGGCAGACCAATCCTAATGGAGACTGCAGTCACTTCTGCTTCCCAGCCCCAGACTCACAGAGGGTGTGTGGCTGTCCGTATGGCATGAAGCTGTTGCCCAACCACCAGACATGTGTGGAAGACCCTTCCAATGAACCCCCCACGCTGCAGTGTGGAGCCAACTCCTTCTCCTGTGGCAACGGCAAATGTGTCCCAAACAGCTACAGATGCGACGGTGTTGATGACTGCCATGACAACAGTGACGAAGTTGACTGTGGAATTAACAGTAATTCTTTTTTTTTGTAAAATCAGCTTATGACATTGGCCTTTCCTGATCTGAGAATAAAGAGAACATCTTTATTTCCTGATTTTTCACTATTCAGCTCAATATAAAGTACTTAATGGGATTTATCATCACTATTTTTTCAGACACCACTTGCTCCCCCTCTGCGTTCACCTGTGCCAATAAGCGCTGTGTGCCTGTAGGATGGCGCTGTGACGGGCACAATGACTGTTTTGATAATAGCGATGAGTACAACTGCCCTACACGGCAACCTGGAACGTGCCCTGCCAATCAGTTTGCCTGCTACAACCACCGCTGCATCCCACGTACATGGCTTTGTGACACTGATAATGACTGCGGGGACGGTTCAGATGAAGCTGACTGCCGTAAGTTGCCATCAACCCAAAATATAAGATTTACTGGCAGACTTATTTCATTTATTATGGACACAATATATTCAAAAACAGGGCAAGTGTCCAAATTCATTACAACAGTGAAACTTAACTTTTGTGTGCCACTGACAATGTATTACGGTAGGAAAAGAACAGTTTTAGGACAAAACTAAAAAAGGCAACAAAACATTTATTTACTAAAGAGTGAGTTCAGTGCCTAAAAGTAAATGCAAGGCATAGCTTTAGTGATAAACAAACATACATATACATAGCCTGTATTTTGAAAACAGAAAGATGACAGCAAATAGGTTAATGAACATGCTTCACTTGTACAAGTAATACTTTTTAGATGCCTCTAAGTTGATGTAAGATCAGTCACTGTACACATATGCACCGATGTCAGATCCTCTTATAGGATAATGGATGACTTTAAAAACTAATTATGACTTTAAACTAAACTGACTGTGCTGCAGACCAAATGGTACACATTGCCATCAATCTTAAAGAAGCATAAGGCTCTAAAAAATGTAAATGATTTGAAACTAAGACTTGGACAGTCCTGTGTGTGTTGGCCAAGACAGGCTAGGAAATTAGCTCATAGACTCATACTGTTGTCTGACAATTTCTGTTGACAGATTTTGGAGGCACATGTCATCCAGGACAGTTTCAGTGTCCAGATCATCGCTGCATAGATCCCAACTATGTCTGTGATGGAGACAGGGACTGTGTGGATGGGGCGGATGAACAGGGATGCAGTGAGTACCTCTCTGAATTTTAGTCCTCCCTAGACATACATGTAGTTGCAGATCTCATATGGTACTTACTTGTGACATGTCAAGTGTGTATTTGATAAAAACAGCTAAAAATACCCCAAAAAAGTCGTAGGGGGTCAACTGAAAGCTATATGAAGTTCAACAATCATTTGCTAAGCCTCTAAGTTTATTGATCACATTGCCTGTGTTGCACATGAGCTCAGCATGTATACAAAACTGCAGAAATGTTGAATATCAGGTTTAACATCCTCACTCCTTTTTTAGTCTACAACTGCACTGTGAATGAGTTTAAGTGCTCCAGTGGTCACCAATGTATCAATTCCTACTACCGATGCGATGGAGTCTTTGATTGCAGCGATCGCTCAGATGAGCAAGCCTGTCGTAAGTATTTAAATAGTGGTTATATTACTGAGGCGATACTTTATTTAACATAATTATGTGATTGCATGTTTTGATTTCCTCTCATCTATGACTTTGCAAACATGCTGCTTGTGGTGCTTTCTAATGTATCCCAGCAACCAGGCCTCCAGGAATGTGCCACCATGAAAGTGAGTTCCAGTGTCAGTCAGACGGGAGCTGTGTCCCTTCTACCTGGGAGTGTGATGGTCATCCAGACTGTGAGGATGGCAGCGACGAACACCACGCCTGCCCACCTCGCACCTGCCCCTCCACACTTTTCCGCTGTGACAATGGAAACTGTGTGTTGCAAAGCTGGATTTGTGACGGCGACAACGACTGCAGGGACATGAGTGATGAAAGAGACTGTCCCACGCCACCTTTTCGATGTCCCAGCTGGCAGTGGCAGTGCCCCGGCCACAGTGTATGCATCAACCTCACCACGGTGTGTTACAACACTCCTGATTGCCCCAATGGTGCCGATGAGTCTCCTCTCTGCAGTAAGTCTAAGCTCTGCTTTCTTAGTCAACCTTTATCTGTCAGAAACGCAATTGTTTTATTACACTTCCAAGTTTTCCGGCTTACACAAATGCAATGAAATTTTCACATCACATGACAAACAGGATCAAACTCTGACTTGATTTTATTTAAGTGCCTTTATTCTGTGAAAGGAGACACTATATTTCACATAAATTTTGTGTTAATTGTCGTTTGTTTTTGGACTCTTGTGTTAAAATCATGCATGTGTGTGATTTTACCTGTATTAACCTGGAAATTATCTGTTATTTTTTCTTGCCTTTCTCACAACTTTCAGATGAGCCTTTGCCAGGTACGAACAAACTCTTAATCATTGCTAGAAATGCTGCAATTTCACTTTGATTCCTTTTTTAAAACAAATACAGTATCTTTTTAAATTTTTTTCAAATAATTGGTATGTTTTAAAGTGTGATCAAAGAATTTTTTTGTTGCTAGTGTGTATCAGAAATTAATTAGCCACAAATATTATAAAAAATAATTCTGGCTCTGAGTAGCTCTTCTAAAGACACTTAGTAGTTAGTGCTTTGTTATTTTTAAATATCTTTAGAGAATGTAAACCAATTACGCAAATCGATAGTTTGTATTTGTGATGTATGAACTATTATTTCCTCAGTTTCAAATGATACTTTCCTGGCTTTCAACACAGATCAGGAGAGCTGTTCTGACAACAATGCTGGCTGTACCCACGGATGTATTCAAGGGCCGTTTGGGGCCCAGTGCACATGCCCTGTGGGTTATCAACTGAGCAATGACTCCAAAACCTGTGTGGATGTAGATGAGTGCAGTCCTCCTGGACTCTGTAGCCAGCACTGCTTTAATGAGAGAGGCTCTTTCCGCTGCCACTGCCAGGATGGTTACACTCTTGAAGCAGACCAGCGTACCTGCAAGGCCTCAGGTAAGGAGAGATATGCTGTAAATAAATAGCTGTTAATAACAACCTATGATTTCATAAAACACTGTTATAGGAAATAGGCAAATTATCAGCCCCATTGGAATTTGGTTGTCGAGATTGCCTGCTGATACAGCACATATCTCAGTTTTCTTCACTGTGCTCACAGGAATGAGCTGTGATAAAGGGGGATCTTGGCCCCTTAACTGCCAGACTGACACACTATCTTTCTTCTCCCTCGTCTCCCCCTTGCTGCTCTGATTTCTTAAGATAAGACAAATAACATATATGTCACTCACTGGTCATCACTGGTGTAATTAGGACATAATCACCAACAAAGGGCTGTTTATAGGGAGCGTGCCTGACATGAGCTCCTCTTCCACACAGATAACCCGCTGAAAGGCCTTGCAATACAATAGGTTATTATTTGGACAAAAGTGCATTCCCCAGTGATTGCCATTTGAGTAGGGTCTATTTAACAGACCTGCCAAAGAGTTTTGGTAGGCATGCAAAAGCTGATAAGTACTCTTATTAGCATGAGAATGGACATGAAAAATAGGTAACAGATATTTCGTGTCTGTTTACAGATTCTCGTCAGGCGTTCCTGCTGGTGGCCAGTCGCAATCAGATCGTGCAAGATGACATAACCACTCAGCCCAATGTGATCCGCTCACTGGTTCGAGATGGACGCAACATTGTGGCCCTTGATTTTGACTCGGTCACTGATCGTGTGTACTGGTCTGACACAAGTCAGGACAGAATCTGGAGTGCCAACAAAAATGGCAGTGACAGGACTGTGGTGAGTTATTTGTTTCCTTTTTTGACACCACAGACATGCTGCACTGAAACTGTGTGGTTAATCACAGCTGTCAATGTAGTGTCATTTTCACCTGAGTATCTTTTGAACAGATATTTGACAGTGGAGTGACGGTAACAGAGAGCCTCGCTGTGGACTGGGTGGGCAGGAACCTGTACTGGACTGACTATATCTTGGAGACCATTGAAGTGTCTAGACTTGATGGCAGCCACCGTACTGTGTTAGTCAGTGAAAATGTCACCAACCCCCGAGGCATGGTGCTTGATCCAAGGGACAGGTCAGTGACGGGCAGAGAAACAAGTTTATTTTAAATGTGGTTTTGTCTTAGAATGCAATGTATGTCGTGGTCTCTGCTCTTCATGATCAAAACAGTTGGTTTTATAAGATGATACATTTATTTTGCAGTGCTCACCTCATGTTCTGGACTGACTGGGGTAGGAACCCCCGCATTGAGAGGGCCAGCATGGATGGGAAATTAAGAACTGTTATTGTAAGCGACAAGCTGTACTGGCCCAATGGTCTAACCATAGACTATCCAAACAATTTGTTGTACTTTGCTGATGCCTACTTGGATTTCATTGACTTCTGTGATTATAATGGCAACAACAGGAAACAAGTTCTGGCCAGTGACCTGGTGAGTTTATGAGAAGGAAGACTTTATTCTGAATTATTTGTAGCGATAACACATACAATTTTCTTTTGAATAGTATGTGTAAGACACACTTTTTTCTTTTGCTACTCTCTATGAAAAGGTACTGCAACATCCCCACGCAATTACCATTTTTGAGGATTTTGTGTATTGGACCGACAGATACATCAACCGTGTGATGCGGGCCCATAAGTGGCATGGGGAGAACCAGACAGTGATGCTGTTCAACCTCCCTCAGCCCATGGGTCTGGTGGCAGTACACCCAGCCAGGCAGCCGGCAGGTATGCAAAGATAATCTACATTATCTAATATTTGTCGCAGCAGATCCACTGTTTTTGTAAGTATATTTAAGAATATTCCCCAAGAATCTATGACTCTGTTTGTGAGCATGAAATGGTTGATCACTTTTAGGTGAAAACCACTGCTTGAGGAGTCCCTGTTCTCATATCTGCCTGCTGTCTGCTGTGGGACCGAGATACTACTCATGTGCCTGCCCCTCAGGCTGGACACTGGCAGCAGACCAGATCACCTGCTCCAGAGGTATGCACCTTGCCAAGTGGAGAAAACACTCATCACCCACTTTGATGAAAAAGGAAGTCAGGTCAGATGCAGTTGATAAGTTGATGGACTCATAAGGTATTAATCAAAGAGCATCATGTTATTGTGGAAATTTAGTTATTTTGTCAAATGTTATTTGCAGTTTCCTGCATGTTGCAATGAGAGGAAACATTTGAAAACACTGAACTCACATTATAGATCAATCCAGGTGCATGTCATCAGTCTCCCATTTATTTTCCAGTCATAAATATTAAGAATCATATAAGCATGTCTTTCAAGGTCTGCAGAAGACAAGGGACCTTTAATTCAAGGTCCAAGGAGTCCCTCTTAGGTCAACAGCTTAACTCATCTCAGGTTTCAGCCCATTCAAACCAAGCAGAACACAGTTTCCCCCTGAGGCCAATGATTATCCAAGAATGAAAATGCCCCACAACCATTCATTGATTTTAATCTCTGATGACAAAGCAAATCAGATTGTGGAAACAACTTTCACCAGTCAATCCTCTTTATAGATAAACACTTGTTAGCTCAGGATCCTTATTTTTCAACAGATATAACGCAATGAAAGCAACTCTACTTTTGGATTACCATGGGCTAAATCCACATCCAGGAAACAAGCTTTTCTTGTTCTGTTTAAGTATCAGTTTTGTACGATAAAAGTAATTATGATTCTATGCTTTGAGAAAAACTTCTGTTGCAGTGTTCCAGTATTTAGTTAGAAAAATTAGAGGTCAAGTTTTAGTTTGTTGTTTTACTGTAGGAAGAGCAGTTTTGAAATGTTATCTTAAGTGTTAAGTGTTTATTGACTGCTTTTGCAATACTGTTCTTTTTGTAAGTTGAAGACCATTTCCTGGTGGTTGTGAGAGACAGCATAATTTATGGCATTCCCTTGAATCCGGATGACAAGAGTAATGATGCCATGGTCCCTGTTGCTGGGCTTCTGAATGGCTATGATGTAGACTTTGATGACAACGAACAGACCATCTACTGGGTGGAGCACCCGGTAAGTTGCTGTCGAAAGACACTGTTTCCTGTGTATTGCCACGGTAAAGAGGGATCTCCTGTTGTGCAGTGACACATAGCTACCTGAAATACGAAAGAAATATTGTATATGTACTGTAACTGTACATGTCACAGTTTAGTTCAGAGCTTAGTTGTCCTCCAAGGACATCTGTGAAATGAGGGTTAACAGTGAAAATACTTAAAAAAAAATCAACTAAAACATCCCAGTGGACCCTAACAAGATTCACAGTGTTTAGATTAATCTGTGTTTTTTTGCCCATCAGGGTGAGATCCACAGAGTGAAGTCAGATGGTACTAACAGGACAGAGTTTGCCCCAGCAGCCATTCTGGGCTCCCCTGTTGGCCTGGCGTTGGACTGGATGGCAGAGAACCTGTACTACACCAATCCAGCCACTCAGTCTATTGAAGTAAGACAAATAACACTTTGTGCAGTTGATTTTTAATTTTACTTTATTACTTTAAAGAGTAAATGTGTAAAATATTGCCAGTATATATTTTTTATAACATTCAGAAATTGACTAACATTAGCACCAAATATGAAGAAACCATCTTCATTTTTATTGCCGCTGATTAAACAGTCCCCATCTCTGGTTTCGTCGCAATTAATCCTTATGCTCTGAGTTAGATGTGACGATCTCTGCTGGTGATTCACAAGCATCCTCTTGCTCCTCTCTCGCTTTATGCCTCAACTGTCTCCACCTACTGTGTCTTTATAGGCCTCAGAGTCAATTAAACATTACGTACTACAATCCCTGTTGTCAAATTGGCCTCTGTCCATCTCATCCCATCCCATCTCTAATCTGTGTTAAGGCCCAGTTCAGTTGTTTTTGCTGGAACACTGCATTGACTGGTTCTGTTGTCAGCGCTCTAAACACCAACACTGTGGTGCTTCCCAGCAAGGCACTAATAGACAGCTAATAGGGCTACTAGTTGCACAGCTAACCAAGCTAAATGCAAACAGCTACTAGCTACAGCCAAATGTTGACCAAGGATTTAAATTAGCAGCAGTTTCTCTGTTTTACACATTTACTTTTTACCTTGAACTAAAACTTATATTTTTTTCTAATCAGACAGAAAATAAATACGAATGTTTAACGACACAGCCACACAGTAAAATAATTGCGCCTGTTTGTGTTTGTGCCTGGTCAGGTTTTGAAGTTGAGAGGGGAGGTACAGTACAGAAAAACTCTAATCACAAATAACGGCTCTCCAACTGGCGCGGGCAGTCCTGTTGGCATTGCAGTGGACCCAGCACGTGGGTAAGCCCCATTTAACACAGTCCTGGCACGGCCACTTATCCCCACAGCTACTGAGCTCTAACAGTCTCCTCATCGCCATCTGCTCTGACTCTAGAGAGAACTCAGCCAGTGTTACTACATACCACACTGCACACTCAATCCCCAGCAATATACAAAAGATTACAAGAAAGACATTTTTAAGATAGAAAGACATGTCATCCATTCCCATTCAAACATGTGAACATGTTGACATCAGTTGAGTAATGTAACTATTTCATACCTTAACTCAAGTATAACCAGGTCCTCTGTAGGTTGGGAAAATTCTTTAATTTGATGTCAACCTGCCACAAGCTACTAAATCAATCTTTTTATTTAACTAAATGTAAGGCTGATGTTCTAAGTTCATATTTAGCCAATTTAAGGTTTTAACCCAACAATGACAATTAGACAAAGGTTTTACAAAACAGTGTAAAAGGTAAAAGTCAAAAACATCCATATAAATGTTCAAGACATAAACACTGTCCTTTATTCTGAATGTCTTCCAAGCAAACTGTACTGGACAGACCAGGGAACAGAGAGCGGTATCCCTGCCAAAGTGGCATCTGCAGACATGGACGGACTAAACCCCCAAAACTTGTTTACCAACAATATGGATCACATTGAGTTCATCACTGTGGACATCCGAGAAAACAAGCTGTACTGGGCTGTCACAAGCACCGGCATGGTGGGTTTTTGGTCATTCTATAAGATTCTGACAAACATGTAATGATAAAAAGCTTAATGTTAATCTTGGTAGTTAAACAAAATGAATATGTCATGCTTGACTCCCTGTCTGGCATGTGATTCTCAACAGATTGAGCGTGGGGATCCAGATGGGAGTAACCGCATCACCATAGTGACAGGCCTGTCTCACCCCTGGGGTGTAGCTGTCTATGAAAACTTCCTCTACTTCACTGATCGCAACTTTGAGGTCATAGAGCGCGTGGACAAGTCCACAGGTGGCAACAAGGTCGTGTTGCGAGACAACGTTTCAGGACTCAGAGTTCTGAAAGTGCATTATCGGGAGAGTGAGTAACATAATTGATCATTGTAATCCTCATTTACTGTCATCTGTTTCTTACAGCCGCTTTTAATGATGTTTTTCACACTCATATCTTGACAAATCAGCCTCTGCAGGTACATCCAATGGCTGCTCAAACAATATGGGAGTGTGTGAGCAACTCTGCCTGCCTCGACCGCAGAGTTTGTTCAGCTGTGCGTGTGCCACTGGTTTTAAAATTAATGCTGACAACAGGACCTGCGCTCCATACCAGTATTATGTCATAATTTCCACACTGTCTGCTATCAAAGGCTTCAGTCTGGAAGGGGATGACCACTCTGAGGCCATGGTGCCGATTGCTGGGAGAGGTCAGTGATTTTATAAAACACATACTTCTTTAGGATAGATCAATTTAAAGGTTTCTAAAATGTGGAGTAAATTCATGTAAAAGAATAAGAACCATGTTCAGTCATGTGTAGTAAATGACTGAACAACAAATGACTGAATGCATATCAAATGTTCAAGGTTATTGTAAAAGCAATGCTGACTGCCTTATCCTCCTGCAGGTCGTAATGCTTTACACATTTATGTACACATGGCGTCTTGTTTCATCTACTGGTGTTACTTCAGCAGTACTGTTATGACAAATAACGTGGTCAGACGGATCAAGCCAGATGGCTCAGGATTACGTAGTGTAGTGACATCTGGAATTGGTCGCAATGGGATAAGAGGCATTGCTGTGGACTGGGCATCAGGTATACTGCTCAATGTGTTCATCTTGGTATTTTTTTTTGTTTGCCCATGTACTAAGCAGTGTGCAGTTTAGTCTAAAGTGTAGGATCTTTGTTATACATTCATTAAAAGCCCTCCTGGTTGCATTTCTAATCTTCATAATCTCTCTGCAGGGAACCTTTATTTCACCAATGCCTTCTTAACTGAGACGTATGTGGAGGTGCTCCGTCTGAACACCACTTTCCGCAGGGTGCTGCTGAAAACTCAAGTGGACATGCCACGCCACATTATTGTGGACCCCAAAAACAGATACTTGTTCTGGGCTGATTATGGTCAGAACCCCAAAATTGAACGAGCACTCTTGGACGGAACCAACCGCACAGTTTTAGTGTCATCTGGGATTATTACTCCACGAGGTCTTGCTCTGGACTGGCAAACTGGCTACGTCTACTGGGTAGATGACTCTCTAGATATGATTGCCAGAGTCAACCCTCAAGGAGGGGACACAGAGATAATCAGGTATGGCAGTCGCTACCCAACCCCTTATGGAGTTACAGTGTTTGAGAATAGTATCATTTGGGTGGACAGAAACCTCAAGAAGGTGTTTCAAGCAAGCAAAGAGCCTGGCAGCACAGAGCAGCCTGCTGTCATTAGAGACAACATAAACATGCTCAGAGATGTTACCATCTTTGATCAGCGTAGCCAGCCAACAACTGCCCAGGAGCTTAACTACAACCCCTGCATGGAGGCCAATGGAGGCTGTGCCCACTTCTGTTTTGCCCTACCAGGGTCTTGCACAGGTTACCAGAACAAAAAATGCAGCTGTGCTTTTGGAAATCTCGCAGCAGACAAGGAGAACTGCGTGGTGTCAAGAGATGATTATCTTATCTACACGACAGAGAGCACTGTGCGCAGCCTGCGCCTCGACCCTGATGACCATGTATTGCCCTTTCCTGTGGTCAATGTGCCTCGAACGTCAGTGGCACTGGATTTTGATCTCACAGATCGGAGGATCTACTTCACACAGAGCTCAGGTGCAGGAGCAAGCAAGATCAGCTACATCACTTTGTCTTCTCCTACGTCAGCTCCTGTAGTTGTGGCCTCAGGTAGGTTCTTCATTCGGACAACAACATGCACTTTAATTTATTCCTTTTGGATATTTTTATGGATTTAGGAATTGATGCCAGTGAATTTGCTAATGATGCTTTGGACCCTGTCTCTGAACAGATCTAGGGGCTCCTGATGGCATTGCTTATGACTGGATAAACAGAAGAATCTACTACAGCGACTATGTCAACCAGAGCATCAGCTCCATGTCTGTGGATGGTTCTCAAAGGACTGTTATCGCCCATGTGTCCAGGCCAAGGGCCATCATGTTGGATCCCTGCAGAGTGTAAGACCAACACAACACACACTCTCTGTGTGTATTAGATGAAATTGGATTATAGATGAATCCTTTCTTGTTGCGTAGATACATGTATTGGACAGACTGGGGAACCTATGCAAAGATTGAGCGTGCTACCTTAGGTGGAAACTTCAGAACAGAGATTGTAAACAGCAGTCTTGTTTGGCCCAATGGACTGACCTTGTACTATTAAGAAGAGCGACTCTACTGGGCAGATGCCAGCTTGTAAGATCTGTAAAATTACACTGTTAAAATAAACACTCAGTTTTGTCTATTATACAATCAAGCTACAGTTATTATCATGATCTGCTCTGCCATCAGACAGAAGATTGAGCGATCATCTCTTACGGGGTCCAATCGAGAGGTAATTGTCAGTACAGCCATCTATCCCTTTGCTATGACCATGTTTGGCCAGTTCATCTATTGGACTGACTGGAACACACGCAGCATCTATCGGGCCAACAAGCATGACGGTTCTGACCAGAAGGTCATGATTCAGAACCTTCCTTCTCGGCCAATGGACATCCATGTCTTGGCCAGCAGGAAGCAGCAGCAGTGTGATAGCCCCTGCCAGCAGTTTAATGGAGGCTGCAGTCACATCTGTACACCAGGTATAAGCACTTTTATGACAAGGTCACTTTATTTTTCAATTAAAAACTCCAACTGATCGTATAAACTGTTCTTCTACATCTTGTTAGGACCCAATGGAGCAGAGTGTCAGTGTCCATCAGAGGGCCACTGGTACCTGGCTGACAACAAGCACTGTATTCGAGATAATGGGACTCGCTGCCAGCCAGGCCAGTTTACCTGCATGAATGGCCGTTGTATTCGTGCTCAGTGGAAGTGTGACAATGATAATGACTGCGGAGATGGCAGTGATGAGTTGGAGAGAGTCTG
>JAPZDW010000005.1:10931456-10942047 GCA_029814725.1 Acanthurus nigricauda
ATAACACTTTTGCCTTACTAAGAACTGACTTTCAGGTCTTTCATGTGTAATAGACTCTTTTATATAGTTGTGTTAGGGCATTTACTGAATTGAGGAATCTGAATAATTTTTTACCTTTCCAGACAACTGCATTCTCCAATCTTCAGTTTAATCATTAAAAATCAAAAAAGAAAATAAAACGGGAAAAAAACTCTGCATTGTTTGTTCCTCAGGGCCTTTCTGTGTGGAGTTTGCATGTTAACCCTGTGATTGCATGTTTGCATGGGTTCTCTCCGGGTACTCTGGCTTCCTCCCTCAGCCCAAAGACATGGGCTGAGGGAGTTAATTGGTAACTCTAAATTGCCCATATGTGTGATTAGCATTAATCAGTTCTGACCCCCCACAAACCCTGTAAACAGAATATGCAGTCATGGATATTGAATAAATGAATAAATATTCCTTTGTGCAGTTTCGATTCGCCACCTGGAAGGACAAAGTGATGATGGTAGTGGGGGGTTTGTGTGCCCTCATACACGGTGCGGCTTCGCCTCTCATGCTTCTTGTGTACGGCATGATGACAGACACGTTTGTGGCTTATGAGCGTGAAGTCCTAGAACTGAAAGACCCAAATAAGACGTGCAACAACGACAACAGCATCATCTATTGGGTTAATGGCTCCATTTATGAAACAGCTGAAAACAACACTGTGGACTGTGGGTAGGTCAGGTGTTAATTGTTGATGGGATGATTTTTACAGTGAAAAAGCTGCTGTTACTTATTTTATTCTCTTGACAGGGTAGATATTGAAGCACAGATGACAATGTTTGCATATTACTATGTTGGAATTGTAGTAGGAGTTCTGATTGTTAGTTATTTTCAGGTCAGTATTATATGCTTGCCATTTTCAGCTTTCACTTCAAACCTTAAAAAAAACCCTGCATCATATCAACTTATTAAAAATAACCTTGCATCACTCTGATTGTCCACGCTGTAGATTGCCTTCTGGGTGTTATCAGCTGCAAGACAAACTCAAAAAATAAGAAAGGCTTACTTCAGAAATGTAATGCGAATGGAGATTGGATGGTTTGACTGCAACTCTGTTGGTGAACTGAACACAAGGATTTCAGAGTGAGCTGGTGGTTTTTATATGCAGATCAGGCTGTTATCAGTGCAAAGCTGGGAGAATGTTTTACACAAAGAGGTGCTTCCTTTCCTTTGCAGTGATATAAACAAGATCACCAATGCCATTGCTGACCAGGTTGCCATCTTTATTGAGAGGCTATCTACATTTGTGTTTGGCTTCATGGTTGGATTCATTTGAGGATGGAAGCTGACTTTGGTGGTCATAGGAGTGAGCCCGCTGATTGGATTAGGTGCTGCACTCATGGCCACGGTAAGAGGGGCCAGTTATGGTCAGACAGATGATTTCTTACAGCTTAACGGGAATGAATCGCTCTCTTTTGTGGTAGGCCCATGTTTTTCTGTAACTTTCTGCTTTGTTGCTGCAGGCCGTGGCCAGGCTGACAGGCAGAGAACTGAAGGCCTACGCAAAGGCAGGAGCAGTGGCTGACGAGGTCCTGTCATCCATCAGAACGGTAGCAGCGTTTTGTGGGGAGCAAAAAGAGGCTGACAGGTATTACACCGTTTTATAACATCACAAGAAATTGTTCATGCGTTACAAAATGATGGGGAGCAATTTCTCTAATGTATTGTGGAATATTGTTATGAAATTTGCACAGATATGACAAAAACCTTGGGGAAGCTCAGAACTGGGGCGTAAAAAAAGGCACGATCATTGGCCTTTTTCAAGGATACCTGTGGTGCATCATCTTCTTGTGTTTCGGTTTGGCATTTTGGTATGGATCTCAGTTGGTCATCTACTACAATGAGCTGTCTCCTGGTAGCCTTGTTCAAGTATGTAAAATTGAAGCCTCTAACTTCTGACTCTATATAAGTGTTTGAAGGCCACAGTGCTCTGTTTCACCATGTGGCTGCTGTTTTTTTTCCCCCAGGTCTTCTTTGGAGTACTCATGGCAGCTATGAACTTGGGCCAGGCCTCACCTTGCCTGGAAGCCTTCGCCTCCGGCCGAGCTGCAGCAAAGACCATTTTTGACACGATTGATCGGGTAACATCCGAAGGCTGATTCAGATACACAATTGAAACAGCACATTACAGGAGGAATAATCTGTACTATAATATAAAGTTCTGTGCTATTATGTTCTCAGGAACCAGAAATTGATTGTTTCTCAGAGGAAGGTCTCAAATTAAACAAAGTAAAGGGTGACATTGAGTTCCATAATGTCTCTTTCTTCTACCCATCCAGGCCTGATGTTAAGGTAAAGTTCTTCAATTAGCATCTCTTTGATTCAAACCCTCAGTTCTCAAAATTCAACTTTACCAGTATTACATATTTTTTCAGATTTTAGATGATTTGAGTATGAAGGTCAAAGCAGGAGAAACCACTGCTTTTGTTGGACCGAGTGGATCTGGAAAGAGCACCACAGTCCAGCTCATCCAAAGGTTTTATGACCCAAAGGATGGAATGGTAACAATTTGAGCAACCGCACAGACACACAGGACCGATCAGTGGAACATTTGTAGCCATCTTTGTAATATCACATCTATTTATTCTCATTCTCAGGTGACTTTGGACGGCCATGACATTCGTACTCTAAACGTCCAGTGGCTCCGATCTCTAATTGGTATTGTGGAGCAGGAGCCTGTTTTGTTTGCTACAACCATTGCAGAAAATATCCAGTTCGGTCGACCTGGAGTAACCATGGAAGACATCATCAAGGCTGCGAAAGAAGCCAATGCCTATAATTTTATCATGAATCTGCCGCAGGTACATCCAGAAATTTAAAGATAATACTGAAGAATTACAGTACTTGAAACAGTTTTAGTCAGCTCTGTTTGTGTAAGTGATTTAACCTGGGAGGGAAATCAACAAGTTACCACTCATCCTTCAGAAATTCAACACTCTGGTGGGAGAAGGTGGAGGACAGATGAGTGGAGGACAGAAGCAGAGGATTGCAATCGCTCGAGCTCTGATCCGAAACCCCAGGATCCTGCTGCTGGATATGGCCACATCTGCCTTAGACAATGAGAGTGAGGCTGTGGTTCAGAAGGCTCTGGATAAGGTGAGACACTCACTGCCGCTCATGCACTACATCACTGAGTTCACCTTGACCACTGAAGTCAGGAGCACATCATGTTTTGTGGAATGATGCCATAATAACTGGTGTACGTGCAGGTGCGAATGGGGCGGACAACCATTTCTATAGCCCATCGTCTTTCCACAATTAGAAACGCAGATGTAATCATTGGTTTTGAGCATGGTCAGGCGGTGGAGAGGGGAACACACAGCGAGCTGATGGAAAGGCAGGGTGTCTACTTCACCCTGGCCACCCTGCAGAACCAAGGCACATCCGACACAGGTAACATACCAGGGCTGCAACTAGTGATTATAGTCAATATAGATTACTAATATCAAAGATTATTTTTTTATACAGTGGTGTATAAAATTTTAGAGAATAGTAAATAATGCCCATAATAATAAAGTCCAGTGTGGCATCTCTATAAACTCAGTTTACAGCAGAGAAAAGCAGCAATACAGCATTTAGAACCAACAAAGAGAAAATGTTGCAATGTTAGCTTAATATATGTTTAAAATGATTTTTGTATTGATCAGCTAATGATTAAATCAGTCAGTTGTTTCAGCTGTGAAGTTTGTGTGCATGTTAATATACGACTTTCAAGTTCACAAGTTTTCAGTGATCTCATTCAATCATGGTGTCTTGGTAAGCAGAGCTAAAGAGCTCTGGGACCAGTGAACTTAAATGTAATGCAGCCATCCTTATTTTTATATCTTTTTATCTTTTATCTTATATCTTTTTTATCTTTATATTTTTATTTCTATATTTTGTGCTTATCCCACAATAACAAATCAAGATGCTTGTTGTGATAATGGCCTGGTGAGTGTCGAAGAAGTCAAACCTCGTGTTGTAGTCCGTGTCCTGTGCACAGGCAGGACCCTTTAACCTGGTCAGAGATGATGGAATGAAACAGCAGCACTTCAAAGCACTCAGCAGAGTCAGTGGGCAATACAAGAGAGTGTTTGAAGGTCTTTCCTGTGTGTGTGCCACAGAGCAACTGAAGCTTCAGCACTTGTATTAAAGCTGTATTGATTTTTTTCTTTTTTCCTGCCAGATGTGATTAGTGAAGATCGTGAAGATTTTGTTTCAAAAGTGAGAAGTTTAAGTCGTGTGAGCTCCATGTCCAGTAAAAGGTAAAGTAAATGCAGCTCAAAAAGATCCTTTCAGAAAAAACGAAGCTCATCATAATGCTTCGATACAACAATTTAATGTTCTCCACGTTTCTCCGATATGAGCTCTCTCCGACTGCGATCTCAGAGCAACTTGTCAAGCAAATTTGATACATTATCCAAGATGTTGAAGATAAACCCAGAAAATGTACTGAAGTTTCCTCTTTCATACTGTGAAATACATTTACCTCATAAAAAAATATCCTCTGGGATTTAACAGCTCTGATGCACATGCTTTAACAGGAGACTGAGGATGATCAGGAAGAACATGAAGAGCCTGCTCCAGTGATACGAATCCTCAGGTACAACCGACCAGAGTGGCCCTACATGGTGATGGGTTCGCTGGGAGCCGCTGTCAATGGCTCCGTCAACCCCATCTATGCCATCCTGTTCAGCCAGATTCTCGGGGTGAGTGTTGATTATTTCACATTATCTCATTGTCTGTGATGGATTTCTGTTCTAATGTAGTTTCTTTGTGTTTGCAGACTTTTTCCATTCAGGACGTGAAAGAACAAAGGGAGCAGATCGACGGGATATGTGTTCTGTTTTGCATTGTGGCTGGGATTAGTTTCTTTTCCCAGTTCTTACAGGTTTGCATTAACCTAGATAAGATATTTAGAGTTAACATTTCCTTGTAAACTTTAGTTATCTTGTACTGGCTTGTAAATTGACGCTGATTGATTGCTCCAGGGTTATGCTTTTGCTAAGTCTGGAGAGCTGCTGACCCGCCGTCTGAGGAAAGTTGGCCTCCAAGCCATGCTGAAGCAGGAGATTGGTTATTTCGATGACCCCAGAAACAGCCCTGGAGCTCTGACCACCAGACTGGCCACTGATGCATCCATGGTGCAGGGCGTAAGTAATGGATATACAGGAGTGTGTCCATATTATTTTTAACACCAAAAATAATAAGCTTTGTATTGTAAGTGCTATATTGTTTTGCATGTGATTGTTGCGGTCTCTGCAGGCAACAGGATCTCAGATCGGCATGATCGTTAACTCTCTGACCAGCATTGGGGCGTCCTTCATCATTGCTTTCTACTTCAGTTGGAAGTTAACTTTGGTAATTACGTGCTTCCTGCCGCTCATCGGCCTGTCTGGGGTTTTCCAAGCCAAAATGCTCACAGGTTTTGAAAATCAAAATAAAAAAGCCATGGAGGGAGCAGGTCAGGTAAGCTCCACAGAACACCGGTCCCATACGTTTCCATTAGAAAACAAAGGCTTCATCACAAAGATCCGAACTTTATTCCACATGTATCGGGCGAGGCTCTTGCAAACATTCGGACAATTGCAGGTTTGGCCAAAGAGCACTCATTTGTGCAATCATATGAGAAGAAACTGGAGCTTCCGTATGAATCTTCCAAGAAGAGAGCAAACATCTATGGAATCTGCTTTGGTTTTGCTAATTGTGTCATCTTCATGGCATATGCGGCTTCGTTTAGATATTGAGGCTATCTGGTCAGCTCTGAGTGGTTACAATACATGTTGGTCTTCAGGTTGGTAAAATCATTTTTTTAAATGAAAATTCTTTGTTAAGTATGTATTTATTTTTTCCAGGGCTCCATGAAACATCTCAATGTTTAGCCAAGCAAAGTGAGATGGAGATTTCTAGGCAAAAAATCTTTTGTGATACCAATAAAAGCCATGAAGTAATTTCTTAAGATACCTTTGGCTGACACTCCAAAAATTGCCAGAGGAGGGCAGTGTTGTGCTTTAATCATAAATTAGTATATCAGAAACAAAACAACAGAAATTTGAACTCGAATCATGTGCTGTATATTAACTTGTGAAAAACCACAACTGCTGCAACTTGACTCATGATCTGGCTTCCTATTGCCACTTTAAAATTAATGTGAACATGTCTGACACATGTTGTAGAGCTGTTTACCCTTTTTATAGCACCTATTCACTAAACCTTTGCTTAGCTTCCATTCGCATTTCAATTTTGTTTTAATAACATTATTGTATATCAAGGCAGTCATAACCTGAAAAATGTTAGAGATCAGAGCCTTCTGAGCTGGATGTGTTTCTTGCACCCAGCATGAAGTGTCAGATCTGATAGTATCTAAAGATTTATTCCTTTTCAGATCCTATTATGAAATGTGTTTTGTGTTTTGTGATGTGACTTCCAGATGTAAACCTCCCAAATGCTTTGATGTTTTTTCTCCAGAGTTATCTCAGCTGTAGTTATCAGTGGGACGGCACTGGGCAGAGCTTCCTCTTTCACTCCGGATTATGCCAAAGCCAAAATCGCTGCTGCTCGTTTATTCAAACTATTAGACCGAGTTCCTAAAATCAGCTTAAGCCACACGGATGGAGAGAAATGGGTTAGTTGATTCATTATCATAATAACCATAACCATTATCAAGGATATTGTCAAATGCCACTTTCAAATGCCTATTTATCCATCTCCAGGATGATTTCAGAGGTCAGATAGAGTTCCTCAACTGCAAGTTCACCTACCCAACTCGGCCAGATGTCCAGGTGTTAAATGACTTGATTGTATCTGTGAAGCCGGGTCAGACTTTGGCGTTTGTTGGGACTAGCGGCTGTGGGAAAAGCACCAGTGTTCAATTGTTGGAAAGGTTCTATGACCCCGATGAAGGCCAAGTGGTACGCAGACTGATTTAAACATTTAAACGTTTTTTTTTAACAAATCACCAAATGAATTTAATCTATTCCTGAGTCCTGAGACACCAACTCTGTTTTGAATTATATCATCTTTTATTTTCAGATGATTGATGGCCACTCAACTCATAACATCAATGTGCCCTTCCTGAGATCTCAGATTGGCATAGTGTCCCAGGAGCCAGTGCTGTTTGACTGCAGCATAGCAGAGAATATTCAGTATGGAGATAACACACGCACTGTCAGCATGGAGGAGATTGTTGAGTCTTCCAAGAAGGCCTTCCTTCATGACTTTGTCATGACGCTACCTGATGTGAGTGGAGACATTAAAAGATAAAGCCTTATATGCATTACCACCGCAAACCTGGCAATTAGTCTGGTACTGTAAGAAACTCTTTTAGCGTTCACAAATATTTAATTTAAACTTAATATAAAACTCGAATCTTTGTTGACCGCTATTTTGACTGTGAAATTAATACAATACTTACTGTGGTTTACCTGTTGAACAGTTTAAATAAGAACTGGCAGGATGGTGCAGATTGTAGAGAGCTGTCTCATTGTGAGGGGGTCTGAAAAGTGGCTGTCTGTCTGTATGTGCTGACGATAACATCTGCGTTTGCACAGACTATTTACATAGTAATCAGGAGCGACAAGTGACTGAAGTAAGGCATTAGTTTATTAAAACAGATGGTATGTAATAATGGAGTCTTGTCAGAAAAGTCTTAAGTGCTTAGACTCTACAGGGAGATTTTGTAATCAAGGGGATTCTGCCCTGAGCAGCAGCAGGATAAACCCCCCCCCCCGAGACCCCAGTAGATGAAACTGAAATACCCCTGAGAGAGAACTTATTCTAGTAAGTCACTGAGAAAGAGCCAGCCTCGTAAGGAGTTATGCTTAATTTGCAATGAACTGCAGGTGTTTATGTCTTTCTTTGTAATAATTGAAAGGAGTTCATTGTTGTGCCACAGGTTTACGTTAATGCAACTTTTTCATTCTCCATAAACTTTAAGAAATATGAGACACAGGTCGGCGCCCAGGGCTCCCAGCTGTCAAGAGGGCAAAAGCAACGCATTGCCATTGCACGGGCCATCGTCCGAAACCCCAAGATCCTGCTTCTAGATGAAGCCACCTCCGCTCTGGACACAGAGAGTGAAAAGGTAATACCTTATATAGTATTAATGCAAATCCAGGTATTCCTTTATACAATTAAATACTATATTTTCATAAGTCACAAAGAGAAGTGAACAAGGCTCTGGTTTCCCACAGACTGTCCAGTCTGCTCTGGATGAAGCGAGAAAAGGACGGACCTGCATTGTCATCGCTCACCGGCTGTCTACCATCCAGACTGCGGACATCATAGCGGTGATGTCTAATGGAGCTGTCATAGAACAAGGCACACATAATGAACTCATGGCCAAGAAAGGCGCCTACTATAAACTGGTAACAACGGGTGCCCCTATCAGTTAGAGCCACATATGATGAGAATAATTTAATGAACGTCTCAGTTGCTGAGAAAATCTTCCATGCGATTCTCACATTAGATCTACGCAATGCCCTTTGGATATAGAAGCACAGAGGGAAAATTGTTCTAATTCTCTGGCTAGAAAAAGTTTCAGTAATTGTGTGGTTTGTTATTAATTTTGTGTGACAAAACTATTTTTTTGTTTATTTATTTGATTGTGAGTATTTAAACGTCTGTTCTTGTCTTATGTATTTTTTTAAGTGCATGTGATGGGGCACAAGAGCGCAGGAAGTCGTGATGCATTGATGCATTTCATTTTCAAACTGGTTAAAATTAAAATATTTGATTATGTGGCTCAGATTTAAAGTATAACGCCGCCACCTGTTACTATTAACTATCAACAATGAAACAATTTGGTGCCTGCAGAGGCAAAACAAGGTTGCTCATTTACAGTATAGTCTATATTGCACTGTATCATGTTTTCTCCACTGGAGGGGCAGAGCAGAAGATCCTATATCTCATTTTCTCCACTCCAACCCTCCCAGGAGTCCACCAGTTTCTGGAGCACAACAGTATCTAACCATACTGGTAGTTTTTAATGTGATTCCCTAAAGTTTCTGCAGAGGAAACATCTGCTGACGCCTCGACGCAGCAGAGAGAAGCAACAGGTTTTAGCTACCAAAGATGTTCTTATTTCTGGGAAGTTATTCATACTGCTGAGATTCTATTTTCAAGTGTCATAGTTACTTCTGATAAGTGTCTACTTAGCAAGAGTGTCTACTTTCTCGGTGCAAAGATGCTAACATGCGTGTTAATGATGACACTGAAGGCTGACGCTTATTTACACTTCAAATCTCCAACATCACAGCAACACTGTCTGAAAGGCAAAACAGGATGAGTATAATCTCAGCAAATTAGCAGGCTTGTACAGAAATATAGACATTTGAAGCTTTTATACTTAAGCAATTTAGCTGCCAACATAATGAGTGGACTAAATAAGTCATATTCATAAACAATGTGAAGAGCTCGTCTGCCAAAGCTCCAGCACTGCCATGACTGCAGGGGTTATCTGTAAGAATGAAGTGATAAAAACTGGAGCAAAAATGTGAAAAACAGTCCACATGAATCATTTTTTATCACTGGCATTAAAATATAACGATTGCATATGAGAACAAACAGCTTTGTGTTAGGATGCCATCTCTGCAGATCTTTGCATTATTCAAAATAGATGAGAGTGTGATAATGCACTGCCGGGGTTCTGAAATGTCACTGAATCAGCAATGTTTGAAATCAGGAGCCTTCAGTCGAACTGCCTTAAACTTCAAAAGGAATCAGCGAAGCACTGTAGTTTTTGATCACTGAATACAATTGATCTTTAGCGCTCAAAGAATATTTTTTGCTTCAGGTTTTTCAAACAATGTTGTCATGAAGTGTGTGATTGTAATATCAATGCCAAGAGAGATGCAAATAACCCCCTGTGACAGCACAGTACAGTATCTGCTGGGATTTGTGGGGTTTTTTGTCTATGAGTTACCAATTTCCTGTACAGGTGCACTCGGTCCCTGACAGTCTGGATTAAAGCAGTTAGATGGACACTTGGCAGGTCCAGTCGGTGCTATAAGACAGTGAAGATGACAGCTTTATTTATATGTACGAGCTTACAGGTAACAATGAAATTCATGCATTAAGAAACATGTCAAGCTTTAGCGGTTTGGTTTTAATATTTTCAAATACACCACACACAGACTACTTATTGCTCAGGCAACTGTGCAAAAAACAAAACCAAACATACAAGACATAATTGTCTTATAATTATACTGAAAATCTTCCTAAATGCTCTCATACACAGACTTCATGGACCCTCCAAATACTTCTTCTGGTTAAAACTTTCAGTTCACAGTCCCTCTGCAGCAAGAACACAACAGGATTTTTTTAAAAAAACTGAAACACCATTTGCCTGTTTTTAGACTAAGGCAGGAAGAACAGGTCTCACACGTGTTTGCAGCTCCAATTAACAAATACAACAGTGTGTGTATTTATTTCCACTGCAGGGAAGAGAAAGGGGTTTATTGTGTAAATCGCACCAAACTGAGAGTAAAAGTGCGACAGTGTGTGAGTTATTTCAGTGTTCGGTGTGAGAGGGAATGTCAGTGTGTTCAGAAGTTTTGAGTTAAGTGTAACAAAGTCCCTGCTTTAACTC
>JAPZDW010000005.1:11338512-11350052 GCA_029814725.1 Acanthurus nigricauda
GAGACACATCCAATACAGTTTCCTTAAAGTAGTTTGTTACAGGCAAATGTTTGGCCTTCAGTGAACAAAAGATTAAAAAAACAATGGTGATATGAACATATACAGCAGTGAAGACTTTCTTTAAGGCTTTAGATGACAGTCTGGACACCATACATTGGTATAAATTAATTAAATGCTTTATGTGACTGACACCATGTGCTCACTAATACTTAAATGACTTGGAAAAAATTCCCCCCATTTTTTGTATATACATACATATATATATATATATATATAAATATATATATACATACTATTCTGCTGATCTTGAGATTTAGTTGCTATCAAGTGCCTGAGGTGGTGCTGTTTAAGTTTTTTTTTTCACAATCTTCATTGGTGACGTGCTAATATAAAACAGCTTTAAAATAAGATTAAAAAAAAACTTGCTTTCTCTTTTCCATCAGATCAGTGTTTTACAGCCGTGTCTGTTTCGTGCTCTCTGTGAACAGTTGTGGTTAATTTGAGCTAAATTAAATTTATTGGCATAATTAAAGTTGGGTTTCATTATGTTACACTGGGTTTTACGTATGTGTAATTCTTTAGTTATAAACATGCTCTTTTTTTTGTTGGAATAAGGCAGTTTGTTTTCTAGCAAACTTAAGGTGAATTTGGTTGCTGTACTAGCCTCTCCGCTATAGCTTAAATTACAGAAACAAAAATTATTTGACAATGTGATTCAATCAAGACAATAAATGACCATGAAATTTCTGTTAAAGTATTGTTACAGAAGTAATTTACAGTGTTTCACATAAATGTAAAATCCTACCATTATTTCTTTTGATGTTCTCTATTTGAAACTCAGGAAAGTGATAATGATATGTAAAGTACCTCATAAGCTTGTGTCGAAGCACTACACGCTACAAGAGCATTTGGCTTGCATTTGAAACTTCACCATCAAACCATGTAAGGCTTTATAATACCTCAAAAAGCTCAAAATGAAATGAGAAGGTTCCTACAATGAATGTATGAGAGTAATTCTGGTTTATTTACAAGACCAAAAGTCATTCGTTTGGGTTTCTTACCTTATTTACTTTGGCCTGTGGTGATGCAGAGCTGAGAGAAATTTGAAAGGTGCAGACAAACATCTTGGGGTTGAGGAAGACAACTGCCCCGAGCTATTTCATTCCATCCTGCTGCCGTTTTATCATTAATGAAACCTAAGGATTATGTATTGCGTAAGTTCCTTTCTACCTCAGTTTGTTAGTTATCTCTGAAAGACAAATTCGTGAAGACAGCAAAATGTCAGCACCTATTCTGCCTGTTTGATGAGAAAACCATTTGAGAGAACACCAAACAGTATTTTGTTATGTGCAAAATCTATTAGCTTTACATTTTGATAACTCCCAAGAACCCTGTCTCTCACCACATAATGCACTTAAAGGGGAATACCACTGAATATCAGGTTTGGGATACACTATGCCTCTGCCTTAGGACAATGTGGTTTGTATTAGCTACCATTCACCAGTGGGTATTGCTGAGATATGCTTGTTTGGCCCCTGAATCTGTGATGTCAAATGCAAAATCTAAATGTTTAAGTATTTGCAATGCTGTTTGGGACTCATTTCCTGGCTTAAAACCGATTCCGTTATTTTAAAACAAAGTTTACAGCTGAATTGGTTTAACTGTGTCGGGCCATTATGGTCACATTCATGAATTGAGTGGCATTCCTTTTTAAGAGCATGTCTCGAAGGCTGGTCTCACTGTACAAACCACTGTAATTTTTACCCCGTGTTGTCATTTTCACACTTAAACTGTTGCATTTACAGTGCTATTAATCAATGCTGGCTGCCATTTATCATGCAACCTTTTTTGGCAATGATGGAGGGGGACTGACAGCTGAATTGGCAAGTGAAAATGTTACTGAATGTATTACGTCCTCTGAGCAGTAAGAAAAGCAAAGCACTCGCACAATGAAAAATGCCACTGAAGTAGATAGCACTGTAGGTGTAGGCGTAAAATACTGCTGAGGCACTTATAGGACCTTGTGTTTGTTTTTCAAAGGAGGTCCCTTCATGTTTCTTGCCTATTGCACATGTTTTTTCTTGGTCTTTTTTTATTGAAAAGTGTGTGTTTTGATTACTGGTCATACGATTTGGTTGCTTAAACTCTTCCAAGCCTGTATTAGGATAAACACAGAACATCCATACATAAGCAAAGAAGCTACGCAACAGCAGAAGGAGCTAGCAAGCTTGCTAACATTAATATGTTGTTTGATGTATGTACCACATTATCTGTGATATATAATTATAAATATAAACTTCAATCATAAGATAAAATGAGTGACAGCAAAAATTACGATTGCTAAAATGTTAACCTACTGCAGGCTATTTTATCAGCTCAGAAGCTGAATCATTTCAATAGCTAAAAACAAAACATTCATCGAAAGGTAAATTTTTTTGACATACATGCAACAGAGACGGCAGCGCAGATTATGAATGCCCTTTAATTTTTACTATGGGAGTGATTTTCTCTGATTCTGTGGACATGGGTCCTTTGATTTCACAAATCTTTTTCACAATAAACTGGGTCACCTCTGTTCACTTTGTGGATTGCAACAATTTACACATATTAAAAAGGTGGAATCATTGTTTTCGTTCATGCTGTACAAAAGCAAAAGCAGTAACTCACTGTAAACTGGGGCGATACATTAATGAAAAAAATTATTTTCAAAAAGGTTGTTTTTACTGCAAAAACCGGAGATGTTTGGGAGAAAAGCAGAGAGCTCAAACAGCTGCAGAGCTCCCCTTAAATACTGTGTCATTTATTATTACTCTTGACGTGTTTTATTGGTCGACATTTTCCTTGAAAGCCAAAGTAAAACAACTTTCTTTGTAATGTGATGACTTGTTTGAACAAGTTGTTTCAGTGTCCTTAACGAAACATGTTAGCTGTGGATACCTGAACTTTGACTGGGCATTGTTAAGTGATTTTATCACAGTACACCAAACTTTTGCAAGAGATATGTGAGTTTTGTTAGCATTTGTTGTTTATCAGTTTTATCCTGTCTGAGTTTATGAACAGTCACTCACCTCTGCCAAAAGTACGGAGATAAACACGGCTAATTTGTTTATTTTAAAAAATTCAACCTTTATATTAGCATAAAATGTCACATGCTAAACAGTGTATTGTCACACTGGAATATAATTGTTTCTGTGTCAGTGATTGCTGTTTTTGAGCAGCAATTTTGCTCATTGCAAGGTTTTTCCACAAGAAGGTGATAAGAAGCCCTAAGTGCCATTAACAAGCGCAGATTTCACGAGTTTAAGAGGTCGACTGTTCATGAACTGACAGAGAGATGTATGTTAAAAAGGGGAAATGTTCCACTCAAATTAAGTAGTACTTGTAATCACTCTAACAACCGATCTTGTCACATTTTTGCTTTTTTTATTTTTAATTTGTCTCTCTTACAGTGCAATAGAGCACAGTGTGACAGAAAGCACATGGATCAGAAATTACATTTGTATGTTTTTAACTGTCATCACAACTACACATCATAAAGCTTAGAGCAAAATCTTAGGAAAACGATTCCGAATTAGTTCTCATAGGGTGTATATTTCACATGCTATAGATGTAATTGTTAAAATTGTCATTAGTCCTTGAGGGTGATGAAAGGGCCAACAAACAACACTAGAGCTGAACCTATGATAAGCACATTGAGTCTCACAGTGATGCCAACTCAGTCACTTGAAGCGCTTTTCTTAAAATCTGTCAGTATTTCTTGTAATGTCATTTTGTTGAGAACCGAAGAAGATTTGGATTCCATCCTTAAGTAGTTTTACAGTCTGGCTTCTTCTTTTATAACCATTTCTACCTCATTGCTACATATTGTACATGTAGTACTTATGTCCTGTCATTTTGAATGTCATGCATTTGTGGATAAAAAGTTAAAATAACAAAAAAAAAATTGAAAAGAAAAAATTAAAACGCTTGCCCTTGAATCTGAGCAGTCTACCTCAAAAAGACTGTCTTTACACTGTCAAGTACAAGTGACAGAAAAAAATAAGGCACCTTGAGGGCGAAAATGAAGTTAACTTGCATATACTGACGTACAATTGATTTACAATGCCATGTTTCCATTGAATTACTGTGGGCTGTGTAGGTCTACTACCAGGTCACCAATGCAGATTCATTTCCTAAAAAGTACAGTAACAAATTGCTTTAATCCTTTGTTAATTGTTGTAGTGCGCATGTTAATGTGTATGTATGTGCACTTGCAATTCTACATGCAAGAATGAGGGTTAACCTTAAGATATGAAAAATGGGAGTTTTTACTTTTCATATTCATGTACAGAGAATAAACTTGCACATAGCTGTACGTATTGTACATTTGCTAATGATATACAGCATACATACAAAAAATGCACACACATGCACGCACAAACACATTTAGCACGAACACGCACAAACACACACACACACACACACACGCACACGCACACACACACACACACACACAGTGCCAGCTCCATTACCTGAAGGTGGGAAGCAGCTGCAGTGTGTTTCTTCTTGTATTCTGCCTCTACAACTCGTGTTGTGTCACTCAGATTCCAGTCAGGCACTAAAAACGCATGACTTATTATAACAAACAACAAAGCTGTAAACCAAGAAGAAAAATTGTGACTTCTGCAACTCTTCCCGAGATCTATAATTCACTTTGACACATGTCAGAAACAGAGCCTGTTTATTTTAGCCTCACTGTGACAACAAGCTCCACAATATACCTCAGAAGACATCAGACGCCTTAACACACTGCAGTCTGTGATTTCTGTGCTGTGCGTGACTTCATCATTGGCGAGCAATGACACCAATAAGATGACTAAATTATGATTGCAAAACCAAATTCATCAGAGACTCTTAATGTGATGGATGAGGGAGAGCCAACCCGACTCCAATGGAGCTTTTTCTATGCCTGTTTTTACTCTCCTATAGACATTTTAAACATGAGCAGCTGACTGCAAGTGAATGACAGTAAGTGCAACAGAAAAGAGCAGGCCTTACTATTTGCACTCAGACGCCCCTCAGCATAATCACATTGGTTGTCATCATAGCATGAACAGTAAGTTATGACTTCTTTTCTAAACTGACTCTGGCAACATTTCACTGTCGAAAACAGTCAAAGTGAAATGTTTTCCTGAAAGAAAAAGAGGACAGTGCTGCAGTGAAATGAGTATGGCCTTTGACTTGGTGGCTTAGCGTGATAAAACTCTGTTCTTTGTCTTTCGGCTCCACCAAACAGTGGCAAACAGAATGTCTCTAACTGATCGGCACGGCAGTCAATACATCAGCGTGTGCATTGGGATGAAGAAATCAATGTCAGTGCATTCCCATGCCTCTTCCATCTCTGCCAGCAGGCTCTCATACAGGGATGGAAACCCATCAACTAAACCTACCCAAAGGGAATAGCACACACCCGATATTGATGTTTGAAGGGTTGCCTTGGTGCCAAGAAAGGCCCTTGTAAAAGCCATGGTAAAGGATTACCCACGCAAGCATGTCCTCCTTCAGCGCAGCCGAGAACACAAGTTTCCACCCTTGGTACCGTTTTGAAGGGTCATTTTTAAACACAGCGAGGGATGAAACAAACAACACAAGAAGCTGGGAGGGGCCATCCATCACTCCTACTTTGCTCTACCCTGCTGTTTGTTCAGCTGGAGATAAAGTTGGCCTTATCTTCAATTAAGCATCATTAAGGCCTAATCTGTAGTGTTAAACAAACAAACAAAAAGGCTCATCTGGGATACGGGACATATTTTACTGTCAAATTGACGATGATGGGTATAATGGTGGTGCAGCAGTCTGTGGCGATATAAAATAAAATGTGTACTTAAAAAACTGTGGCTATAAGACCACAGTTGCATTTTTATTTTAAACCCTAGCAATGGTATTACTGCAGCAATAAGTGTAGTTCCACACATGGATCAGTAAAGACATATACATATATATATACACACACACACTACAGTCACTGTCTCATTTTTATTATATATCTAATGTTGCGGATCTGTGGTAAAGTCAGAATAGACCAAGACAGCAGGAAAGACTCCAAACACTGTGCTTCTGAGGGTCGAGTGTCAGCTGAGAGGTTTTTGTAGAGATTTGAGTGTTGTTGCAGCAGCTAAGCAGATAAGATTGATGTGCCACAGCTCCGCCAAACAGACAATGTAATTAAAGTCATGCAACCATGGTCTGTGCCATAACTGAGGCACGCACAGCCATGTCCTTCCTCTAAGGCTATTCTGTTGAGTACATTCACATTGGTTTCGAATTGTTTTGTTTCAAGAGGGCACCAATGTTTAACCCTTAAATGGGCAAGCACATATAAAAACTTTGGAAAAATATTTAATTGTTATTTTCTAATGTATCTAGGCTAAAATAACACAATTCCATGATTTTTTTCAAAATATGACCTTTATTTTTCATTTTACAGTTTGTATCTCCCAGGATACGCTGCCCATTTAGGGTATAAATTTACCATTTTCCAATTTTTCAAATATTTCATTTATAAACTTTTAAAACATATTTTAAGCAATTCATTAGCTACTCTCTTTCATGTCCTGTATACAAAGCACAAAAAGTGGGGGAAAACTGAACACAAGTTACTTGAAACAAATCTAGCTTTGAACAAACAACGAGCTATTACGCAAAACGTCTTATTCCTGTTCTTATACAAACATCTCCCCTGTGGAGCTCCAACACAAGAAATAGCCTATTGGCAGTGGAAGCTGTGGAAACAGTTGCGAGGGTTTTGGCCAGTAACAATGCAAAGCCTCACTTTGCACTTCTGACACATGATGGAGGTCTGTCCATCCTGGCACATCCTGCATCGGCCTTTCACGGACAGAATAGGGAAGTGGTCAATCCCGTCATATCTCATATCATCCACGGGCCTTGGGACTTTTGGCTGTTTGATGACTCTTGGTGGTGTGTTGTCTTCATTTCCTTTGGAATGGCGACCCTTTTTTTGCTTTTCAGGGTAGATGAGTCCTTTGGCAACATCCAACCTGAAGTCCTTCAGACTTTGGTGTTTCTGACCCAGTGGGGCTGCATCACGACGATGGAGAAGCCAGGCATTATTGACAGCAATGTCAACTATCTGCCAAAATATGGCCAGGTACCATCGATGGGACTTGGCTGGAGTGCGATACAGGGCAATCATCATATCAGCCAAATCTACTCCTCCCATGTGAGTGTTGTACTCAGATACAATCTTCGGGCATGGCACATTTATCTTCTTCTTTTCCTCTTTCGAGTAGCGTCTCACTTGGCCAACAGGGTTGACAGAAGCACAGGAGCTCACCAAGATGACAGTTTTGTTGTCTGCTCATTTGACCACAGCAAGCTTTGCATCGTTGTCTACACGAAAGTCAAAGCTGCCTCTTCCTCTTCGTAGGAGGTCTCGATCTTCTTCCAATGTACAACCCATCAAGCGGTTCTTTCGAATGGTACCCAAACTTCTTAGACCCATGGCCTCTTTTAGATGAGTTACCAATCTCAGGGATGTGAAAAAGTTGTCATAGTAGACAACACAGTTGGAGGGGTTTCTGATGGTTTTGCACAGTTGCAGAACAACATTTCCACCCAACCCAAACTCTTTATCTGGAGTAGCACCATCAAATGTAGACTTCCCTGTGTAAACCATGAAGTCATACACAAAGCCAGACACACCAGCTCGCACAAAGATCTTGAAACCCCATTTCTTGGGTTTGCTGGGTAGGTACTGCCGCAGACTTCCAGCTTTTTTGCCTTTGTATGGAACCATCATTTCGTCAATTGAGAATAGGTTTTCACTCTCAATTTCCATACACTTCCCCCTCATGTGGTCAAGTACAGACCTTATCTTCACCAAGCGATCTTCACTGGAGTCAGAGCTCATATTATCTTGAAAGTGGAGCATCCTTGACAAACATTTATACCTCTTGAGTGGCATGACATCTGCTACTTTGTCATATCTAGTATCTGTTGCCCAGTAGTTTTCCACTGCAGGCATTTTCATTATACCCATCATCAACTTCATTCCAATGAATGCTTTGATTTCAGAGGTATTAGTGTTGATGCTGCCTCCAATGAGCTGACACGAATACAAGTTTGTCTGGTGAGCAATGGTCTCAAAGACATCCTCGTCAAAGAACTTGGAGAAGTATGTTAGTGGAGTGGATAGCTCATCTGGTACAGTGAAGCAACTTGGTGTAGCAGTAGACTGGTGCTCAAATTTTGTTTTTCTCCACCTATTGAAAAGGGGGGAAAAAATCTATTATTTTACTATTTATAATTTTAAACTCTGTGTGTGTGCGTGTGTGTGTGTGTGCGTGTGTGTGTGTGTGTGTGTTCATGTGTGCATACATGCATGCCCGCGTGTGCGAGTGAGAGAGACTAACACACATGACCAAACAACAAATAATGTTTTGTTGCAGGCAGATGCTGTACATACAATATCTACACCAGAATCATGGAATCTTTTACACAACAATTCACTATACTACTCTAATCATTACCTGAACATCCTCCCTCTTTTACTGTGAGTTGTTCCCTCTTCTGCCTCATCATTACTTGAGCTATCACTAAACTGGTCACTGCTGCTGCTGCTGTCCTGACACTGGCCCTCTGTATACAAGTCATCTTCCTCATCTTCACTGCTTCCCTCATCTGAATCAGATGAACCATCAGGTGGCAACACAACAGATGCCACCTCTCTCTTTCTTGTACCATAGAAAGTACTGGTAGAAATTCCCTGAAAACATATGTACACTGGTGAATTAATCAGTAATACACATTTAAGAGTAAAATAAAGTGTAATCAATATTTAACACCTTTATATTATTGATTATCTGTAGAGTATAGGCTTCAAAACATAAGTATATCTGAGAGTGAATATGCCTGTTTTTATACCCCTATCTGGACAATGTATCCTCGGGGATACAGACTTTCAATACCTGTTTATCAAAGTTGTGTAAATGTAACTCATTATTTTTTAACAAGAATACATAAAATTATCCTTAAAGAACAATATCTTCAAAACAAATTCCCCCAAAACACAATTAACAAGAAAAAGAACAACACTTACCTCATGGTCAGTGTCTCTGTCCACGTAGGCTGCCATTTTGGAGTTTGACATAAAAGTATCAATTTAGTTTGGAATGCTGTGATAAAGTCACATGACCTGGGTACTTGGCCCCCCTCCTCTTAAGACTTTCTCATGATATTAAGTGCAGATACTTAATGCTCCTACCCCCTACAGCCTACAAAATGTCTGTATCACCCAGGATACAGAAACCATTTAAGGGTTAATTTGAACTCGATGCGTTTTGGAGGAAAGTGTCGCATGTTCCAACCTTGACAGAGTTTTATTGTGACTTTTACCAAAAAAATGACTCAGGGGGCTTTTAGAGTTTTCTTAAATCAGAGCTCCATTTGTGTCCCAAAGGCACAAAAACACTCTATTGAAGACTGCCATAGAAATATTATGTATTAATGTTTTTTCCTAGATATTTTATGAATGCTACTATTAACCTCAGTCCTCACTGTACATAATAAATGTTTATTCAATTTCAAAATTTTAAGTCCTTGAAAATGTGGAATATGAACAATTAGATCATTGAAAAATTAATAATGCCCATCAGTGGTAGATTTACAGTACATGAGAAAATATCTTCACCTTGTGGAAAACACTAAAAAGTGTAATCCTGAAGGGATTTCAACACTAAGAGATGAAAAAAAATCTAATTGCAATTGCAGTGTATTAAAAAAATGCATTTTGAATGGGAGTCAATGGTTAAAAAAAGGCCTTAAGGACACAGATTGACTTATTTTGTTTACACAGTGTATTAGGGACTTAAAAAAACAAAATACACAACTGTGCCAAATTTGATGCCATTTGCATCAACGCAGCCCAAATTTGCAACAAAAAAGGAGTCCAAATACACAAACAACGTTGATGTCGAGGGACCCAGGAGGGTAAAACATGAGATCTACATGTAAAACTGTCACCACATGACGGGGACGAACTCGACAGCTTCAGCGACAGTCACCCACTCGGTTCATGACTCCGAAACTCTCCAGGTCCAGTTAGAGGACACGGAGGAGGAGGAGGAGTGCTGCTTTAATCCCCGGAGACAAAGGGAGGGAAGTGAAGAGGGGAGGTAATCTCAGGGGAACGAACCCACAGTGAGCCATGTGGGCTGCAGGTAACAAATGACTTCCAGTGGTAATCGCTATAATGAAGCAGGGAGCTGGTCGGGAGCGAAGCGTACACTTTTCAGCACATCGTGGCCCCCGAGAGCCTCTGCAAATGAGCCTGAGATCCGGGAGATGGAGTGGATAGTGTGAGACGGGGAAGGAGGAGGCGGGGCTGGATGAAGCTGGATGAGGGATATTTTTGGGTAGAGGAGCAAAGAGCGCGGAAGGGACGGGAGAAGAGGAGCTTAGTGGGAGCTCTGAGAGAGTGTGTGTGTGTGTGTGTGTGTGTGTTATAAATGCCTCATCTCCGTGCTGCCAGTGAGAGCAGCTCAGACAAAATGGATGTTCCTGCGTCCCCGTCCTGCATTTTATCCGGTCTGAGGCCACGTTTGGCCCCGTCTTCACCGGAGCATCAGAGCTGGTTGATACTAGATGTTTTTCAATTTAAATGAGTCTGAATTTATATTGCCAGTGTATCTGGAGATATAGCCTGTTAATAGAAACTCCATACACTGCTGAGTCATAATGTCCACTTGGCAATCTGATCAGTTTTTTTTTTTTTTCAGTCTATGGATAATTATGTCCTGGAGCTTTAATGTAGGCGTGTGCTGAATGCTGCTTCCAGAGGATTTTTATGGAAATGTGCTTATCACATACAACAAGGTGAAAGCTTTGCCTTTTAAAATGCATTTTTTTTCTTTTGCAGCTTGCGTTAAAAAAAAGCACGAACCCTCCGTTACAAATAGCTCTCCCTGTGTTACATGTTCAACATATTTCCTCTGTTTTTTTTAGGTAATTTTACAGCCAAATGTGAAAATGGACCTGAGCTTTTAATAATCACAACATGAGCAGGAGCTTAAAGTGAACAAAGGCTTTCTAAGTCAACATCCCACCTGAACGGCTTGGATTTCATCCAAAATGTTCTCATAATGAGAAAACGAGTTGTTCATTAGCCTCCCAAAGTGACACAAATAACAGCTCATGAGAAAAATCCCGGTCACGGTTAAAACTCAATTAACTGTTTTTCTTATGGGAATCTTTGGCAATGCTATTACCTTTAATTGATGTTTTGGTAAACTTGTACAATTAACAACACAGCAAATCACATTATTTGTCTGATTTTTATGGCCAAGAGAATAAGTTCAAGGCTCACAGACAGCTGGCACTCAAAGCAGCCATGATTTAAAAAATAACTTTAAGCCTTAATGTATTTTAAGCGAGTAAGTTATTTTAAAAAATTAATGAATGATGAAATGTGTTCCCATCTTTCGTAGTGGGCTGTAAACATGTTTATTTCTGCTGTACAGTCAGACATTTTAATATCAGGC
>JAPZDW010000005.1:12058573-12069080 GCA_029814725.1 Acanthurus nigricauda
AAATGTAATATATATGAAAATGTGCATAGAAATTAAAGGAGTCAGCAGCTTTTTGGGTTTTTTCTTTTTTTACAGTACTATTTTATCAAAGCCATAGCTACATTGTGTTTCAGGGCAGCCTTCTCCAACAGTCCACGTAAAATTAAGAAAAAAATATAAGCAGGACATGACAAGACAAAGAGGGTAGGAGGAGGGGGAGGAGAGAGGGGGCAAAAGAGAGGAGAGGGGAATGGAGAACATGAGAGCCGAGCCGATCATCCTGCGATAAGACGAGGAAAATAAGTCTGATTATCACAGAAGCCGGCAGCATTAGACAGACAGTTGGGAGTCATCTCAAAACTCAGGAGGGAAGAGGCAAGACAAGAGGTCACAATTATGCCCGGCTAGCTGCACTCCCCTCCTCCTCATGAAGTGCTCTAATATATTCGGTTAGTTCATGTATGGCGTGAAGGGGAAATTCTAATTAAAGGGTGGTGGGAATTTTGACACATGTGAGGCAGAGATCAATATTTAGCACCATAATCAGCCATTCCTGATGGCTTGACGGTGTCACTGTGAGCAGACTCCAGCTCTCCATTAGGAAAGCTCGGGAAGGAGCGACAGGCAGCAGGCAGGCAGGCAGGCAGGCAAGCAGGCGGGCTGCAGAGAACCGGCAAACTCCCAGCCATCATGAATCAAAGCAAGTGATGCCTCTCGTGCTCCATTTTGCTTTGCTTTTTATCTTCATTCATCCTCTTAAAGGAGAAAAGTGAACTCTGTCACACAGGTTTGTGATGGGGATGCGGGTGAAGTGGAAAAGAAAGGAAGAGAAATGCCACAGAGGGGATACAGTAGATCAGGAGGAAGTGCAGCTGTCAGGACTTTGGACTGTGAGATGATTGCAAGGTACACAGATGGTCCTGTCTATTGAGCCGTTTCTCTTTGCGCTTTTACAAATAGTTCATTTTAATTTAAAACAGTGGAGTAATAAGTATTTTTATATTTTAGCAAAGAAACAGTAGGAATACAACCTGATGGAAATATTCTCCATTCCAAGTAGAAGTCCTACACCAAACACTTTGAAGGAAAAGAGTATAACAGAGAAGTATTATGAGCAAAATACGCATACAGGGTCTATTTAAACTCACAATACCTTTACTAGTGAAAAATGACTCCTGTGAGTGTTATTTTTATATAAAGGGCTGATCCAATTCAGTTGAGGTGGAACAAATTTAGACTATTACTGTGTATAATATAGTATAAGCTCATTTGTTTTGTGTGTGAAACATTAATCTGCAAAGTGACCGCTAACTAAAACCTAAAACATAAGAAATTTATTAAAAGCAGAACGCTTATTTATCTTAATTGTAGCAGAGACGATTAAATGGGCATCAAACGAACTCTTATGTAGCACGAGTACGTCTGATTTGTGTTTGTTTAATTAAATGTACTTAACACTAATTTGAAATAAAAGTTCATTTAAAAAAACACAACCACTGTATTAATTTTTTGGAACAGACTCCCACACACATACAACATTTGTGTGAACAAGGCTGCTCGGCTGACGTGGATAGTGATAGTGACCACTGACTAAGTATAAGGAACATGGTGTTGTTTCCGGAGGGAAAGGAGAGAGGGCGAGGGGCATGTGGAGGTGTGTGTGTGCGCGTGTCTGCGTGTGTGTGTGTGTATGTGCATAGGTGAAGGGGGGGGGCAGCCCGGCTCAGGGTGTCCCCTGTCTCCATGTGTCAGCCCATCTTCTTGTTCTTGCATGTCAGTGACACACACGTGGGTACTTACTAACCCAAGTTGCTCCAATTAACGGCTGTCCCACTGCGCTGTCCGTTGTGCGGTGTGCTAGCCTGGGTGACAAGATATGGTCTGGGATCTGTCTCTCCAGTGACATAAGGAAGGAATTTTAAGAGGGAAAAGTGATGCAAACACACATCGCCTCATGCTGCGCCCAGATAGGTAGATAACAAAGAGTCTTGCAAATGAGTGGCAGCGAGGAAGGCATTGAGGATTCTCTAATTACTAGCTGCAATCTATCTAAGTCACTGGCTTTCTAATTTGATTTATCAGAATGCATGAAATCCCTTGGAATAATGCCCTTATTAGAAGGACAGAATTGACGGGGGGACAAGAGGTCTGCCGAGAGGAGGAGGAGAGCGGAGATTTAAGCATCAATTACAGTCAAAAGGAGAATTAATAGTTATTAATCCACAAACATAGCTATCCTACTCTCTGCTACCTCTGTGCCACTTGGAGACGATCCTCTTCACACTTGCCCCGCCACAAATGCATGCATGTGGTCACACACACATGCACAGACGTACACACACCAGCATAAAGAATATATTCACAGGAGTTTCTTGTAAAAACACACATGCACACTTAAAAAATACAAAGATGCAAACAAATAAATGCAATCATTGACACATATATTTAAGCAGAAATAAGCAAACACTGAGAAATGCATTCCTGCGGAGCTGAGTGGAAATGAGCATCTAAAAAAAATTGCATGTATAAAGCAGGACAACAGTAACAAAGGAGGGATGCCATAAATATCTCTTCCTCTGGAAGGTTCGCATCATTTTGCCAACCGGTGGATCAAAGGTCTTTAACTCTTTAACTAAATTCCTGACTGACAAATTCAATTGTTGTCAGTCTTCCAGGGCCCTCAATGTAATATGTGCATTTTGATTCAATTTTGCCCTGCAAATACATACATATACATATTGTTTATCTAGTTACGGGCACAAAAAAAATCAATACTTCTATCTGTGCTTTGTCATTCCTAAGTGCATCATGAAATAGCGCGATATCCCTCTAATTGAATCCAACAAAACCACATAGATTGTTAATTTTATGCTATTAAGCTTTTGCAACATTTACAATGTCTCCTTTTTGCCTGTTGATGACTCTTGTTTGTCCATTGTATGGGAAAAGAACATTTTATATATCAAAAAATTTAATTTAGAAAGGTCAATCTCTAAACAAATAAAAATAAATCATACATGAAGCTAACTTGTATTATTTCCAAGGAGAAGAACTCAAAGTACACAGGAATAGTTTCATATGCTCATATAATTAGAACAAAAAATGTGTTTCACTTTGTGAATAAATCGTGTTCTGTAATGTAAAATTATTATGATTATTCAAATCATCCTGATATAATGATAGCTCACAACAGCACTCTTTTTGGTCATATCACACGCACAAGAATAACAACAATGGGGACAGCCTGTCATGTTCAATAATTTAAAGAGCTGTGAATGCAGCAATGTTGCATTAGGTGACACTGTGGTCTGAGTTTTATGTTAAATTCGGTGGTTTTTGTTAAAGGGTTGCTGAGTGGCTGAAAGGAGAATGCCAGTGTGCTGTTTCCTTGCTGTCACTCACACAGAAGCAGTATTTAGACAAGGAGCTGAGAGGTCTGCTCCGCTGCCAGCTCCTGCCTTTTAAACAGCCCTTTCCTCAGAGAGACAGCTTAGCACTGAGTGCCAGTCAACCTCACACACACACATACACACGCACACACGTATTTGATAGCCTCTTTGCTGAAGAATAATTTGGCAAAAGTGGAGAAATTATCGTGTATGGTCAGATCTAAAGGTACATCGGGTCTATCCTCTTGTTTCAACAAAGTGGAGCGAAAGGCGTCCGGACAGCAGATTCATCAGCATTACTTGAATGGAGGAACAAACTCATACAGCATTACGTGGCTGACAGGAAAGATGAATCTAGGCAACTCGGCTCATCGGGGATCCTTATAGACCTTAAGTCACGGCCTGTGGTAGAGACTGAAGGATGGGAGAGAGGTTGTGGAGATAACACATCACACCCTGTCTGCGTCCCATATTATGATGCTGTCCTGTAGAGTGTCTGGGACAATGCTGCGTTCGCTGCCAGAGTGCTGTTGACATCAATGACAAACCTCTATGGTGTCAGGCAGTCAGTCACACTTCTACTGGGTGTCTGTCATCACGCTCAAACGGTCAGGGACTGACACCTTTTCACGTGAATGAAGATTCTCCAGTGACTGACAAAAAATAGTGGATGGCCTTTAAGGAGGGGAAAAAGACACAACAAGAATAGCACCTCTCCTCAAAGGGAGAGACTTATAATTTGCAATAATGGCACACCAGTAGCTCTCAGAGAGAAAATTACAGTAAAAAGCCGATCTAAAATATCCTTTTAACTGGCAGAAACACATCTATTGTAGACAGAAGTCTTGTTTACTTGGTAAAATGGCATCAATTAGGAGCGGATGGCAAAATTAGCATATTCTCTTAATGGACTGGCCTTTCTTGTGCGGCGCTCTCACACTGATTGTATGGAAGGGACATGTTAAGGGAGACTGAGAAAAGGTCAGGTGTCTGCACCATTCAGGTGATCATATTTTTCACCAAACAGTTGTGCATTCTCCACGGCTATTGTCATGTTATCCTGCAGTTGAGAGCAGCATTCCAGTATGCGGGGAAATTTCATTTCAAATCACTGCAGAAAACAGATCACTCATCCTGACACTCCTGAGATGCTGGACGTGTAGCCCTTGAAAATATCAGCTGTGTTTAAAATATTCCATACTCCTATGTTTTGTTTAAAAACAATTGGATCACAATGAACCTATCATTAAAGCACAGTGACAAATGCAGCTTCTTCAGAAAAAAATATCATCGGCAGTGAAAGTGCTACTGCAAAAGTCTTAGTTTTAAAAAATAAAATAAAAGAACATCCAAGTAATATATAAGTCCATGTGTGGGGTGTTTTTTTTTTTTTTCAGACAGATTAACATCAGCACACATTGCAGATTCAAGCAAACTCTTAAAAAAAAAGGGAGAAAATATAGAGCAAAAAATCAAAGAAAAATTAACAGATCATTTCCAATATTCAATATTCCTGTTGCTAGCACTGAGCTAATCGGTTTCATTATTAACAGCCCTTCATCACTTTGGAAGCTAATTAATTCTAAAAATGATATTTCCTCATCAGTGCAGCAGTTCATATCTGAAGAAAGGCTCTGCTCCTCCCAGCCAGACCGAAGCTGCAGACTGCAAATTCTCTGCCCTCGTCCTCCACCCCCCCCTCCTGCTCCTCCGCCCTTCTTCCCCTGTGCCTCTGCTCCCACCACCCCAAATTGACTGGTCTTGCACAGTTGCAGCTGAACAAGAAAGGAATTGCTAGTGTAAAGACACAGTTTACAAATATGACATCTCCTCTGCCATGGCTGGAAATATGAAATATTGATTTATGTGCAGTAAAAGGTCTTATAAAAATGATCACATACACATGAGGGATTAATGCGCAGAAGATCAATAGAAATTTCATTCTTGACACTAGACTGTCACCTATGGTGAAATGCTAAAATAAAGAAATCAATATTATCTATGAAATGTCAAATTTATTATAATTATGTGGATGAAAGCTGGCCAAGTGGCTCCCAGGGGGCTGAGAGGGATAGGGTACCGCTCTCAAGCATCCCTCATGTCCCTCCTTCTCAGGCTGCCAATTTTGAGAGCAATATTGGTGTAAAGGGTTTTCACCCGTTATGTATGGCCTTGTTGTAACAAATTCCTCCTGGAATATTTAACTGTGGAGAGACTGACAATGGACAGAGCTGCAGTTCATAGCCTGCAGGTTGCGTAGTTAACAGCTGTTAGCTTTGGCACATATTGTATGACTCTGCCCTCTCGATTGAAACCTATTTGGCAGCTGCTGCTGACACGGACGAGTCACAGGCCGGCAAAGTACGACATCTCAGCAGGCATCCCGCTCCAAAGATGACAGATTCAGTCAGTCTATGTATTGATCTTAACACTTGAATGTGGTGAGTAATCATGTTGATTTGTTTTGATGTTGACAAAAACTGTTTAACAAGGAAATTATTGTCACTGCGAAGCCATAAAACAATCATATAAATTAAGAAAAACGATGCCATTTTAAAACTTCTTTCATATTAAGTCCAGCTAGTTTTTTTTAACGAACAAGAGGAAAGTTTGTAGATAAGCTTCTCCATATTTAAACGATAACAAGACTTCAGCTCTTTACGCATTATCGGGCTTTCTCAAACAGCCCTTAATGTTTTATTTGCTATTGCATTTAAACTAAGAGCTATTTGTGTTCATTCACTTGTTTTCCATGTCTAATTAATATCCTTTGAATGTGTGGGGATCAATTCGTTTAATCAATGTTGGGTAGTGCCTCTGGCCTTATAAAGGTCACTTAGATATGGAATGGGAAATCATCAGAGTAAGATCACAAAGGGGCGAGCAGGTAATTTGAATTTGGCAGGCAAACTTCACGTGTATGATCACACATTTCTGAAAAACTACTGAAAATTATTTTCCTTTCTGTCTTCCCGTTTCAGGCAGTAGTCTTTTTTTTTTTTTTTGTTCCACCAGAGGCCCACTGTACACACTAGAGTGTGGCAGCTGTCTAATCCCTTTAACAACCGACGGGGCTATTAAATGAACCGGCGGTGCAGCTGCAAATAGCCAATAAAGCCAGCACAATATCATCCCTATTAAACAGTAATCTCGGCAGGCTTAAGAAGTTCGCTGAAAAACGGGAGGAAAACCATAACAAAATGTAATCAAGCAAAACATTGGGATTTTCCTCAACAAAAAAAAAAAAAAAAAAGCCAAACAATTTTCACAGAGGCTTACATGAAAGGTGTTGAGCAGCTGAACAAGCGCTTGAGCCTCAGAGAACTTCACGGCCCCTTCAGGTGACCACGCTTCGCCGCCTTATCACACTTACAGAAGCACACAACAAATAAAATGAGCCTGTCAATCGAAGCAATTTATCGCCACAGATATTAACGGAGAAAGGGAAACAGGGGAAAATAACAAATTGTGCAGTTACATTTTAAAAGTGGCCAAATCGAATTCATAAGATCACAATTTGAGAGATAGAACCCAGTTTATTTTTCCTCCCTTTCACCGGCTTATGTGCTCTGTCAGATGAAAGCCGAGCAGAGAGCCGCTGCTGATGGAGCCTTTGAGCCTGGAAGAGGAGGCAACGCAGCCTCTTGAAGGGGTGCCGGGGACAGCGATAACCAGGGAGGCCGCGGGAGCTCCCTCCGCTGCCGGGGGAAGGTGTTCCAACTTATCAGAGTCTGCACGCGGGGAATGATTACCCCTCTGCCGGACCGATTACTGCTGGCTCTCCGGGTCAAAAGCAGGCCAGGATGAAAGAGAGAACTGAAGCCTCCTATCATGCCTCCAATCATCCATTAGCACTCAGAGCGAGGGGCTTGTCTACCCCTCAAACCCCCTTCTCTCGCACAAACCCCCCTCTCCAACATGGGCTTGTCAGTCTGGTGCATAAGAAGGAGAGAGACGTAATCACAGGCGGGACTCTCACTCGCACTAGTGTCATGGAGGACAGCGTGGGGCCTGCAGAGGTAATTTATGGATCTGAGTGTAAGCACTTCTGTGACATATTACTTATTCATTTGAGTTTGTTTAAGAACAATCTTTGTCATCTGCAGGGCGAGCAAAGGGTGTTTACACTGTTGATGTATGCTATATATGCTGATACAATCACATGAATAAGAATGTGCGGCAGGGCAGAAGGCACAAAAACAAGACACATCAAACAACTAAAACTGACTGCAACACACACCACTCAAGATTTCTCTCCTGTTTGTTTGCCGTATTCCAATAATATAGAAAAAAGCAAAAGAAATGCACTGACGCTAGTCTATCAGACTTTCATTTTGCTTCATTTAAAGTACATTTAATTCTCTGCAAAATATTACCAGGTACTTTAACAAAACACATCAGCCTGAAGTTGCTCATCTGGCTCCCGAGCGAGGGGGACTCTGCACTTAAACCTATGTACATTTAATGCTTCAGTCTGTACGCGCTCCCCAGCCGCCGTCACGTTATGGATGGACAATGGGCTGGTGTAGCACAGCTGACCAGACTCACCTCTCCCTATAACAGCACAACCCTTCAGATTAAGGTCAGTGCTTCAGTCAGCTACCTCTCACTCTCCTCTCTTTAATACCGGGAAAAACTCGCTGCCAATTGCTGGTGGCATCTCTGATGAACAGAGTGTAAAAATTTGTCGCCCTATGCTTCCATGCACAGGTCAGTGTAGGGGTCTTTACAATACAACAGAGTAATGCCTTTCTCAGAAACCTCAATCGTGTAATTCCAGTGACCCATCTATTTGGTGATATGGACAGCTGGGTCTCCGGAGAGTGGGTCTGGCTGTGTGAATTTGGGACAGATGTGTGTGAGAGAGCTGTGTCGTCTCTCCTCCAGTTAGGCCAAAAGAGAGGCTGCAGGTCAGTCCACAGAAAGGAGGAGTGAACACTGCCATTTATAGGCTGCAGGTACGTGGACATAGCGCTGTTACACACACACACGTGCACACACACAACAATTGGGTAACTGCTCATTTTTAAGTTTTAGGGCAACATAGCGAAGTGCTAATTGGCACATTTACATTTCTACAACAAATGGGGAAAGTTCACCTTCTGAGGAAGAACATTTGATACAACTGAGACTTTAGGAACAGCTATAGCTGCCCATGTAACAAGATTAACTGCAAACATGCTAGTGGCCTGACTTGTGTTGTTCCATCACTTTGGTCTTGATTAAAACATCTCAGCTTCTTTGATCCCCTGACTTTTCACAATGTTGCATTGTTTGGTAAAAAAAAAAAATAATTCAATACAATAATTACTAAATATCTGCAAAACTAATGCCAGATAACATGCAAACATGCTAATATATGATAATGAACATCTACTATAATACTTGCTAAACACTGACTGAGGACACACGAAATTTATCAGTATAACTAAATTATAAGCCATCAATAGGAAATGTATGTTATTTATTCTTGTTGTTGCCAGTGTAGAGTCAGGGTTGCAATGCCAGAAGAGGACAACATGATTGTAATTTGAAAAATATGTTTCACAAGGTTACAAGAGGGAGAGAGTAGTGGTGCCAGTTGGATTTGGGAGGTCAGAGCATTAAAATATTAAATTATCCATCTTTGCTTGTTACAATTCTCACCCTTAGATGTGCATGAACTCCAGGTGATGATTTTTTTTTCCATTGTGAGCATGTTGCTCTGTAAATGTTAGCATTTTTGCACAAAGCACTTCAGTGCCTAAAGTAGCCTAACAGAGCTGCTAACATGGCTGTGGACTGAGGTATTGATGATCTGCTGCTGAACAAAAGTTAACCATCATTCTGCCAAGATCCTTTAGCTGTTGAAGTGTCACTATGCAAGATAGTGAATCTCTACAAGCCTCATAGATGACTTTCTGTGTCTCACCATTCATGAGGAATATGAATTTTGGTCCAAGGATCATTTAAAAAAAGCTTCTTGGAGAATAAAAAGATAAAAAACACATAGGCGGCATCACACAAAATAAAGACAGTACTGTACCAACATAAAGTCTCAGTAAAGGGCTGAGTGTTTTATGCACATTTCCTGACAGGAAATCAGATAAGACGTAACATGACTTGCAAGGCAGTTCTAAATGACCATCTTAATCCCATGATGCACATCTTTATTGAAAGGGATGATATCTTTCAGTCTGACATGAAACCTATTAGCATCCCCTAGTGAATAGAAGAGCAATAATGTTACCTGCATGTCAAGGACTTCTGTGATACAAAATGTGATCCCTGTTCTGTATTGAGGAGATACTGGACTGATACCACGACGTAATAAAAGACTCAGAATCAGTACTCACATTTAGCGGATATTAAAGCTGACAGTCTAAATTTGAGTGAACACAGAAAATAGGAGAAAAAGTATCTCACACTACTGCAGTGATACATTTCCTGAAGAAAATTCTTCTCTTTTGATTTTGAGTAATGTTGTATAATAATGTTGTCCTTGATTCTTGCTGCGGATCAGATTTTTCTTTAGGTTGACAATAAAGTTGATGAAGTTTAAGTTAAAGCAATGAAGATATTTAATTTTTACATCTGTTCAAATATCCCTTCAAATCTATCACATTTTAATATAAAATGCGCAGAAGTAAAACTGAAAAGAAGCACATTTATCATTCAGTGTCATTCAGATGAGAGCGCAAGCCAGGTAACAAATTTCCGAGGCCTACACAAGCAAAGAGGGAGATCTCACTGTGTGGAAAGACCTGTGGAAATGCTGTTTTCAATGATCCAAAGCATCTTGTCTTGTCCTTTTCACACGCTTCCAATGAATTATGTATCTGCAGTGATTTATGGTGCGCCATGCTCAACCCTCTTCCTCTCCCTCAATGTGGGATCCTACATGGATTTTTCACAGGGAGCCAACTGGGAAAACCAAAATTGCTCAATTTAAGGAAGTAATTAAAACTGTCCACAATCAATATTTATCTGTAGACGGACCCTGGCGGGGGTTTAGTGCCTCACCATCCCCCCCCCCCCCCCCCAGGAGAAACCACCCCCCCCCCCCCCCGCGAAAAAATTGAACCGGGTGCCCGCCCGAAAAAAAAAACAAAAAAAAGATCAAAAAACACCCCAAACACAAAAAAAAAAAAACAATAAAT
>JAPZDW010000005.1:12245547-12259786 GCA_029814725.1 Acanthurus nigricauda
GATACTAGCACACGACACAACAGTGGCTGTGGTGTGAGAAGAAAGAAATGCACTTTTCTTCTCAAGCGTGGCAGTGGAAAATGTGTTTTTAGGATTAATGCCCTTTGACAGCTAAGTGACAGCTAAGTGACAGCTAAGTGACAGCAGTCATCCCTGAAGCCCTGAAGCCGGGGCCTTATAGGGGTTGGTGAACTCTGAGCACTCTCAGTACAACTAACACACATACAGTGCATAAGCAAATGCACACATACACACACATAAAGTCTATGGAAAGGTGATTGCTCCGACAGAGACCCCTGGGAGTGCATGACAAGCTGCCTCAGTTACAGTCTATTTCTGCTGGTCAGCTTCTGATAGATGAAAGCCCTGAAAACTGCAGGTGACATTTAGAAAATTGTTCATTTCGTGACGAAAATGTAATAATAGGACATGGCAGCAGCTGGATTTGCGAGGCAGACGGGGATGAAATGGAGCTTATTTGAGCAGCAGAATATGAGAACTTTGTGATAAATAAAATCAAATTGGTCCCCCTCTCCCTCCATCTTTCTCTCTCTATTTGTCCCTCTGGTTCTCAATGGTCTCATAATCCTCTCCACGCTACCTTTTTTCCATCTGTGTGTGTGTGTGTCACTCTCTCCAGGGTCCACAGTGTCCCCCCCTGCTTGCTTCCAGCCTGCGTTTTGGTGACAGCAATGTCAAAACACATCAGCTGTATCCTGAGCAGAGTGGAGCAGGTTTCAGTGCCACCAGGCTCTACCACCTGGCTCTGTGAATGCAAATGGAAAATCTCTCAGAGGCTACAGACACCATATTCCTCCCCTAAAACCACGACATTAAAGCTGCTTCCTCACCCAACAAAATAAATGCATTGTTTTTGTAATCAGTGCCCGACAGACCGCTCCGGGCTAAGAGGAACATAAATTGAACTCTTGCAATACCCATAAATGTGATAATGTGTTTACTGAAGAATGATGGCTCTGTAGATAGCAATGTACATAGCAACAATAATCCCAAAGTCAACAACAGAGAGAGATTTAAAAGATAGTGGATTTGCAAAAGCAAACAGGTAAAGTGATTAAGTTTGCCATTAAAAAGCAGCTCTTTTTCTTTCTTTCTTTCCAACACTAAAACCCATTGGTTTTTAAAAATTTTTGATAGTCAAGACTTAGGCTGCATTTAATCATTCTTATTGTTTGTGAGCAGAAATACTGAGCTCAGGCCCGGGGTTCGAAATGAGACGAATGCACACTGGTGCTGAGTGTCTCAGTACTAGTCAGGCTCATAATCCCCCCTTGATTTTGTGGCATCCAATTTCAGAGGCTCCTCTCAAAATACTCCTTTGTTGATGCTGCTTTAATAAAGATCTATAAGAAGAAAAGGGAGGACAACTGCAGCTTTAAAATATGTAAATGACATCAACAGAGCGAATATAGAAACTGTCATTGTATGATAGTCAATAGAAGCACAAAGGTCTAGTTGGGGAAATAGAGTCTATTAAAAGTCCAGTGCCCGGCTCTGCAGACTCTGAAGTTGTGTAAATCAGGTTAAGTCCCATCCAAAAAATCAAGCAAAATTTACATCAGACATAATGAGTGAGACCATGACCATCAATTCACTTCTCAGCCCAGTAAAATGTGGAAGGGAAAGAGATGGTGGTGGCAAGACAGCAGCTAAAGAGTTGGTGGAGACAAACAGGACTAAAAGTACTAAATATTAATTATTATTGGACCCACATTTACCAGGCTGACCAAAACAAAACTCCTCATATAAAAAAAAAAAATGTTCCAAATAGTCTGAAAATGTAAACAAGCAACTGTTTGCTAATAAGTTCAGCTTGTATCTTCATAAGCCTATAATATCCATGTTGTGTTGACAGGTTGTTCCGATCTTCACTCATGGTCTAAAGTGAAACAACATTGCTTTAAAGCATTTATAGAAGCAAAAGAGTAAATCAGTCTTCATGTGAAAATAGAAAAACAAACATTACTTGGAGGTAAAATATAAATGAAAACATATAAATGGACAGAAATGGTGTTATGGATTTAAGTTTTGTGGCATTTTTTTAATTCTTATCTGCTATTTCAAAATCTTTAATGAGAGAAGCCGTCAAGGTTCATTCCCTGTTCAGTTCTCTGTCCTCTATTTAATAAACAATTCTGTAGCTTCGGCAACAATGTGTTCAATTACTGCCACTCTCTGAATATAAAAAAAAGTGATTATCAGACCAGTGGAACGTCTCTGCCATGTTTCGTCTGAACAAAGACCACAAGGACACAAACAAATGAACTCGCTCCCATTTCTTAACGGTGATACCATAAATAGCTGTGAGCTGTATACTCTGTTTTCCTAGAAGGATGGCGGGGAGGAGGGGGGGACATGGTGCATGGGTTTGACAACTGTCACATTATATTAGCCTTTGAATGCAGGCTCTGATTACTGGCAAGTTGGACAGATTTTGACAGAAGGCAACTGACACTTTGAGATTCATGTGTGAGTAAGTCAGGACACTGGGCTGGAATCTGAGAGCAGGTTGATGAATATTCAGCTGTGGCCAGTGTTGCTCTAAAATCTTGTTTTATTTATTTATTTATTTTTTTGGTCAAAGCATCACATGCAGAGACAACAAGTTGCCGTTTAAAGGACTGCTCTTTTCTTTTCAGTCCTTAATAACTGAATTAATGTCTCCAACTCCTGACCTTTACTTCCATGTTCAGGTCTGGAGATAATAGGCATCACATCCTTTAAAGATTCCTGTAATGGAAATGAGCATGTTGGTGGACTTGTGAGTGGGCTTGCAGATTTAATAAGTACCTCTAACAAGGAGCAGCTGCCAATCAAACATTAACACTACAATCACTGGCAGTGCATGAAATTTCAATCAGCACTTTACAGACTCGTGTTTAAATGACTGCACAGTGTGCGAAATCACATTTGTGTAAAAGCTGAGTTAGTAGAGAGCTGTTGGGGCAAACTAGTGGAGCCCTCAGGGTGCAGCCTTAGTGTAGAGGACTCTGTGACCAATGGCAATGCTTCATGCCACACTGTGTGCATCCCCTCCTTTGACACAGCCCCACAAAACTGAAGGATGTATCAGGGCTGGGCTGCTGACATTTTCATCTTTGGCTACCTTTAGGCACCCAGAGGAAATCCAGGACTACAACGATGAGCATCCTGTCTCACCCTCTCAAGCAGAGGGGGTTGAGATGAAGTGGAGGGAAGATGCCCCCAAGATCCCCCCCAAGATCCACATCTGCCCTCCTGAACAAGGTCAAAATCTCCTGCAGCACGATGGGGTTCAGCCTCTACTTGTTAGTCATGGGCCCACCCCTTGAAATGCGGGTAAAGAGACGGACACTGAGAAGAAAGGAAGCAGCTTTGAGAATCCAGTGTGCAGGTCCCATTTGCCTGCAGTGCAACACAAGTTATCCAATCTGTGAGTGAAACAATGTCTGAAACCCATGAAAATGAAGACTGCTGGGCAACAGGTGCCATTGTATTGTTCTATTTGTTAATACAGACGGAATTGCAACTTTAACAAATTTCTGACATATACTCAGGGGTGAAAGTGGGCCAGTACGGTTTGAAACTGCGTACTACCAAAAGATTCATCAAGGGTATGCAGTGCTGGAAAGAGGGGAAAGGAGAAGTCTGCTAAAACTCATGTTCAAAAGCAGTCACACACTAGAATCAAACAGTCCATAAACAGTGAGAAAACCCACCTTTCCAGTTCAAACTGGCCTATCAGGTGAGAGCTCAAAGAGGGAGAGGATTCAAGATGATCAAAAATATACATCATCTTCTCAGCTTGTGAACAAAAACAAGGTCTCAATTCATTCTTCAATATTTCCACATAAGAAGCATACATTCAAAATAAACAAACTATTTATACAGTCCACAAATTAAATATTTTAATTTAATTTAATTAATTAGCTCATATGTCATCACACATTCACCAATCAATCAAAGATGACGATCCGCCTATTCTAACACATCATGAAAGGGCCATTCTTGAGTCGTACATCCTCTCTAAGCACAGGCACGAGTGTGTCTGATTTCTTGTTCTGGGACGTTCGATTTCTTCCACATCGAAACCACAGACTTTAAAAATGCTGTTTGCACCTGGACAGGACAATTAATAACCATTAAAACAAATCTTTTGCCATACACAATGCAAAGTGTTTCTAATTTATTTCTATCCGTAACAGGCATTTAAATATTGACACATTTTTTGAGGAATCAGTAAGCCGTGGAGAGTTGAACAATATGAAGTGATGAAGGTTGTGGTGGTGGTACTGGCAGGAATTTAAAACTACTTTCACCACTAAATATACCACAATATACAACTCTTGTGGTGTATTTTCACCTTGAATAAAATCAGTGATCCCAAGCATCTTTTAATCATTATAGATTTGAATTGAAATCCCATTTGAAAGGATGAAATAACAAAGGTAAGTGCTTCAGATACCTCTCTTGACCCAGCGAAGTGGACATGATGGGGCTCCAGGCAAGACAGTGAAAAACAACTCAGCAATGCTCTTTTAATTAAACGCCTGTCTCAAGTCAGTCAAGACGGGACAGACCTGTGGTATCAGAGCCTCTGAGAAAGAGCACAAAAGGATTGCTCCATGTGTGAAGTCAACAGGATTGCAGCAGCCTAAATGAGAGCCAGCCGAGAGAGATGGCCTCAGCCCAACTGTTTCCTCGAGATAAGGGGGAAGAGAGCGTTTGGGATGGAGCAAATTAAATAAGTCAGGCAAACAGAGAATGGCAGTTTAACATGATATCTAATTAACAATCAGGGATTGCCAGATGCAGACACATTCAGAAGAGTCCAATTTGGCTAAAATGTTGCACTGAGGAATTGTGAAATTCCCCTAATCGTTAGCAGCTATATTTTATCTCAGAGAAAAAGACTCCCTGTTTTCCCAGAACTTTGAGAGTTTCTAAAGTTTCGAGAGGATGTGATGATCAACTGCAGGTCATAATGCCTTTATAAGTGCAAATAGTGAGTCAAAACAAAGGCATGTTGACAATGAACAAATAGCAACAATTAAAGTATATATTGTTCAATGAACATTGTAGATCTGGGTTTACTACATAGAGCTAAAAACTCTCCCACACACACATAATGGATCTTTTTAATGATGTTTAAATATTGATTAATTATGTCCATGCGTACTACGCTGCCAAGACAACGACCTCTGAGAGCTTTATTTTATGTGTCAGTAAAACTAAACAAATCATGGCCTGTGCTGAGATAATGATGTGATTAACAATGTGAGATTGTGTAATGTGCAAACGTAAGACTCTTCCTCATTATTCACTAAGTTTTGATCACAAAATAATAATAACCTTCCACTGTGTGGTGAGAAATTGCTTCGCGAATTGGAATAATTATTACGAAAACAAACCTCAGCAGAGAGAGAGAGAGCTCAGAGTGCAACACGAGATCGGTTCATCACGTTCTAGTGGCTGCTTGAGGCGTCACTTTAATAAAATATCAAATGTGTCAGCGAGTTAAAGTGGTGGGGGACTTTTAAACGGAGCCACCCCACCTCAGCTTCAGACGTTAGGTCATTATTTTTGTCTGGGGCGAACAGTTTCCATCAGGTTTCTGCCATTTGCTTCATGTGCAGCAAACTCTGCATACTCATTACAGGTCGGGAGCAGGTGCTTTCAGCTAACTGAATATCATAATTCTGTGTCAGTCACCATATCTGTGAGGAGAATGCTTCCTTCTGACTCTTTGAGGGTCCCACAGGTCCCAGGGAGGCTTTGAAATTGAGAATTCAATGCAGGTCAGAAATAGAGCCATGTGGGAAAAAAAATCTTATAAATAAATGCAAAGAGCATAATTGTATAGAGGGCATAAAAAGAAAAAAAACTCTACTTTTCACATAAGTGAAACGTGACATGAGAAATAAACTCCCAGTCCCTATTATAATTGCAAAAGTATGTCTAAATAACATGGCATCGCAATAGATACCGATGACAATTAAAATGAAAGTCACCATTGCTGGCTGCCTATTTTAATTGCATACACAGGAAAGGACACTCACAAATGACACCTCTGATTAAACGTAAACATTCTGAGTCGTTTTGTACATATATTTAAGGTTTTTCAAGGAGTTGCATAACCATTTATTGATTTTTTTTCTTGCACTTTGATAAGGCTGATTTTTGTCCAACCTGGATTAAAAAATGTTTATTTAAACAAATGAGTAGTTGAGAGTCAGTGTGCAGATACTGATTCATGTGATCGTTCTATTAATCTGCTGATCATTCTATTAATCTGCTGATCTCCTGTGACGTGACACTTCATAAAAAGGCAGTTTTGTAAAATCTTTTTGTAAAATATGTGCATTTAAAGAATGAATCAAGTTAACTTTACAGAACAAAACTTCAAAACAAAATGTTCTGTTCTCTTGTGGCCTGAGCGGTCAATCTTGCATGTCTAATTGGTATTGCCAGATGTTTAGAAGCATTCCAGTGTGTTGCAGAATTAGTCCTCTTGCATAACAGATGTAAAATAATAGCTCCTTTGCATGAGCGTTTATGTGGATATTTATCTCCAGTTTGTCAAGTGCTATGGAACTCAACAAGGTGTGGAGAACCTGCCATCACTGCCCCATTTTACAGTACACTTCCCACAGCGGCTCCCTGCGGGATCCGTGTCTCATTCCACACCTGATGTTGGTTCCCCACCTGATCTCGGCAGTCTTTCAAAACAACTACGCTCAGTTTAACAAACAGATGCCACATTATGCCCGCACATAGCTCTGATCGTGAATCTTTTTCTTCTGTTTTCTTTTTTTTGCATGACTCTCATGCATCTACACTCATGAGTGTATTAGTGAACATTATCATCTCCATGGAGTCGGTCTGTCTGATTGACAAGCAGGGTATTACATACGGACAAATGAGCTCTGTAATAGCTAATTGACTGCTCATTCATGTCCCGAACAGAATGTTCTGTGAAGAGGGGAGGGACTTTGTTACAGCAATTACATTCAGCAGCGGAAGTCAATGTGCTTATCGATTCTGTGTATTTTCTTTTTCCTCTGGGTGAGAAAGTCCTATGCTGTTCCTTGGAGATAGGTCTAATATCAGATGGGTTTAAATGGGTTACTCTCTTGAAAGCAGTCTATATTTCAAAGTAATCTCCAAGCGCAGTGTGGTGAGTGTGGTTAAAAGCCATAGCCGATCCTGAGATTACACTATAACCCACTTTCTCTTTGTCAAGATAAGCTGAAAAATCCTGTGGTTAAAATATTCATCCTGCATTTGAGCAGAAGTTCCCATGACTGTTGGTATATTTGATTTTACACTCACTTAGTGGGGAGCTCATGTTTAAATTAAACCTGTGGTGTTTGGTGCAAAGCTGTGATATGTGGCTGCATGTTGCATGCATTTAAGTCATATCACATGTTAAATACAGAGCTGCTGAACCAATTTAGAATAACGCTCAGAAGGATTAGATTGAGATTATTGATTATGTGATGGGGTAAACAAGGATGCAAAGAGTCAAGATACTTTAATACATGGCTATATAGTACAGTCACAAAAACAAACGGAAGAAGAAATTTTATTTAAACAGCACCAGAGGGAGCTGCCACAAATTGGCCTTACATGAGACAAGACATTCATACAAAGATCACCTGCAGAAAATTTTCATGAAGTTTTAAAATACCTCAAAGAGTAGCAGCTATTCAGACGTAACACTTCTTGTTCCATGTAAGCCAAGTTATTTTCCAGCAGCCATGCATCCTTCCACCAGCACAATCACAAAAAATACACCGCAGCAACAGGGTATTCTTTAGGAAATTTGAAATGAAGGACATGGAGCATAAAGACCAATTTTTTCGTCTGCTATTACACATAAATCCCCTGGCATCCTCTGTGTGCTCCTGCTGCTCTCCTCTTTCTACTCCAGTCATTTCCTCTCATTATAAGCCACAGAGACAGCAGCCACGAGTGCCCACAGCTGGACATCTCCGTTCAAATGAAATCAACTCACTTCTTTCATTCCTAGATGCAGCAAACAAGAAACTGTATTTTACAGTGCTTTCAAAAATGGAGATGTACATTAATAACAGACGCAAAGCACGACAGAATAATGACTAAATGCATAATGCTTTTATTATGTTAAGTATAAATTTAAGTAATTTCAATCATGTTGGAAATAAATTTCAAACAATATTTAAATCTATGCATTTCATAAAACCCTGAGACAACGGTGTGGCTAGGAGCTAAGCTAACCAGCCAGTGACATTAGCTTCATATCTAATATATAACATGAGCTTGGTATCAGTCTAAAAAAGGGCAAACTATACCTTCAATTTGTGAATTTAGCAATGCAGGAAAGCTAATTTTTTATCTTTACCCTTAGCAAGATAGTGCTTGCTTTAGATACCCTAACAGAAATTTGAACCCTAACTCTTTACCTGCTACCTCCTTTTTTAAGTGAAGATAATCAGCTGCTGGTTGCAGCTTCATACATGCTTTACCTTGCAGATGAGAAAGTGTTAGCACTCTTCTCATCAAACAAAAGACTTATCTTTCAGAACATATTTTTACAAGTGTAGCAATTTAAACCCACAAATTCCAAATATCCACTCTTGACCCCATTTTCCCGACATTTTTACTTGACTTTCAAGCAGCATGCAATATTTCTAATAGTGAAGAAAGCTATTACTAATTTGAATGTTTTTATTAATGTTGGGAACCAAGGAACATCAATTGGGTACAGCCTGATAGTATCCTTTTTGTCATTTCAGCTCTTCAAGAGCAAACATGCGCATGTGTGACTGACATCTGTCCTTACATTTCTGATTGACAAACTGCCAACAGAACCTTGACCATTTCATTTTCTGACAGATGACAACACATCTGAGACTATCCAAAAGTGTGCACACTTCTTCATTTGCCACAGATAAACATATTCAGCAGAAACACACAAGTGCTGAGCATAATGTCAATGTTTATGGAGACAGATATTCATATAAAAGTCAAGGAATTGTCCTGAAACATCATTTTACCCATAGAGCAAATCTTTTCAGGATTTTTCTATTCAAAGTGTCAAAAAAGTAAGAGTTGTGATAACTATAGTGCCTGACATTTACTGTGACATTAAGTAGGCATGTCTTATTCATACTTTTTCAGCCTTGCTGTGACATCATGCTCATAGGTTTTTTGTCATCTCCGTCAGATGAAATGTGATATATGGTGTTTGTGTGTGTGTGTATAAGTGTGCGTGTGTGTGTGTGTGTGTGTGTGAGCATTGGTGTGTGGCATTACCAAAGGGAAATATAGTAGGAACTTTCACCTAAATGACAGAATGTCCCTGAAATCAGCAACTCTTTCAGAACAGGAGACTGTGAATAGCTGGTACTCAGCAATCAACAGCTTTGTGTTTTCTTGCGTAATAATTGCAACCCAGAGAGGAATCTTACCAAAAATAGTTCCTCAACCTCTGTTATGAATTTGCTGCACAGAGCTAACAGGAGCCAAGGTTTGCAACGGAAGCACTGCCATGTGAAGTTGCACATACATCAGGCTGCATGTAGCATGTTGTAAATGGGTGATGTTTGATTCTTTAGGGTCAGGGACATGCCTTCATTGATCATGTGGCACAGTGATCAATTATCACCCAGAGGACAAATATGCTTTTACACAAACATATTCTCCTCAAGCAACAGAAAAACTAGAAAAGGTGGGGTTATTGCGGTCATCCTTCACTTTTAAAAGGGATGACATTTATCTGACACAAAAAAATATTTCCTCAAGGCAGATTCATGTACAAGTACAGCGGTGAAACATTAAGACACTATACTTACATTTGCATCTATGTGCTACTGAACCAGGAGTCATGTAAAATGTGTTATTTGTAACATATAAGCACCAATTACAATACAAATTCTGTACAGAGATCAAATTAGTGCTACTCTCTGTATCTACAATGTCTGATTTAAACTATGCTATGGAAGTAGAAAGTGTTTGGCAGTGAAATGAATGTTGAGCCCAGGCTACCTTAGTGAAAAGCAGGAATCCTGACTGCTATATTAAATGAGACCTGTTCATTAGTTTTTTCTTTGCATTGTGACCCATCAGTTAAAACTGGGGCAGCAGTGGATTTAGTTGAATATTTAGTAATGCTCCAGCAAAGAGGTGTTTATGAAACTGTCCTGTGATTGGTGCTAAAATATTCCACACCGTATAGCATCTTTAATCATTTGATTGTAGTTTGAGTTAAAAAGAGAATGATTTGAGCCATGTGAACAAGAAAATCATTTTTACATAAAAGAAAACTGCTCTAAGTTTCACACAAATCTTTGTTTTGTAAAATCATTCTAGTTTAGAGGAAAAGCTAAATCCGATAACCTCATTTAGAGCAGTTCTGGCACATTTATTTTCAGAGGGGAAATAGAAAAGCATAGTGTAAATGTAATACTGTGTATTGTTGAATGTTAATGTGACCAGGGTTGACAGGAAGCCAATTGCTAGATGAGAGAAGAGTGCCTGCAAGGCAGGTCAGCAGCATGCCAAACTCAAAGCTCACTGTGTAAAATGGCCAGAGGCAAACATTGACCATCTCATATATTGTTAATCAATCACACACACAGCAATGAGGCAATGGCAAACTGTGTTTGGACGTATAAATAGAAAACTAAAACATACACTCTGCATATAGTTGCAGTGTATGGAATCTGCTGGGATCTGCTGGTTTTGGCATCATGTCAGTGATAGTCATCTACAAGAAAATTAATGATAAATAAAAGATGATGTTGAGATCAATAAAAGCCTGAATCCAAAAAGTTTAGCCAGAGTGATATTTGATTTGTGTTGGACATCTTTTATTGATTCCTCTCAGGAAAATCTTTTTTCACTTGTACTCTGCAGGGAAATCCAGACATAGTGGCAGTTAAAGAACAGCACCCCTGCTGGTAGAAGTTGGCCTGTGTATTGCTCAAGAACACTAAGGCAGCATTTTGAGAAGCACTGCTGCTATTTTTTGTTTGTTTGTTTGTTTGTTTTGTATATCACACTAACTTATAAGAAGTTAAAGGAGTTTTTCAGATGGTTATTAACTGTTATTACATTGCAATTTTAGTGATTAAAATTTATATTCTTGGTGTTCAAAACCTTATTGTGGCCAATTTAAAATACCTGCAGTTCATCTCAGAGTCATTTATATCATTCTGTTTTGTAATTTGTTTCAAATGAAGAGAGAATTATATTTACTTTATATATTCTTACTTAAAATTGTTCTCTATGCAAACATGGTAGTATTGACATCAGAAGTACATGTACATGATAAATTTCTTCTTTTTGAAAAAAAAATCATTAGTAAGTATTTTACAAAATACTTGATTTAATACAATTTTAATATTTCAAATTTGTTCTTGATATATATGATTTTTTTAATTTTATTTTTTTTTAGTATTTCTTGTAAGTATTTATTCTTTTAAGTACCTTTACTATTGAAAACATTTTTTGTTTTTGTTTTTTTAATATTTTCTGAAAAAAACTTAATTTAATTAATTAATTTCAATTTAATTAAACTTTATTAAGTATAACTGATTTTTTTAAATGAAGGTTAAAGGTTAAAACAGCTTACTGATGAGTATTCAAAAGCACCAGGTTGAGACAAAGTCTCTCCATCTACTGATGCCATCTCAGCTTTTTCTCTAGTAGGCCTAAGTTTAAAAATGTCCTTGACAAATCTTTTTCAATCATTTAGTCCAACGAAAAACACTTGCAGCTATGCAACATTGTTGACTCAAGGCTGGTTTTATGTTTGTTTGTTTCCCTGAAGACAAGTGATGCACTGTGGTTGACTGACTCCCATCATTACGTTGGAGCTCAATCCATCACTACCCCTCACTGTCGCCTTGTTGTCTTTGTTGCTTGTTAAGAGAATGGATTGGGAATTCTCACCCACTTGTCAGTAAATACATCAGAGTTTATTGCAGTCTACCTCAAGTCTAGGCTGATCTTTTTCCCAACTCTTTGTTACATGCTTCACACACCAATAGCCCTTTAAATCCCAGGGACAACTCGACAGTAAACAACAGCACTGAACAGCATAAAGATAAGCCCCACATCTGTACTATCCTTTTTTTAAAAAAATCTTGAACCATGATCATTTAAAATGTTTAAGACAATGCACATTGCATCTTTATGGAAAAATAATATGCAACACTAAATGGAAAACAATGTGTTCACCAGGCCATCAAACTAATTTTCTGTTTGAATAACCCTCACAAGGGGTGAGCTACTGTTTAACCTTAATTTTGTTTAAAAAATACATGTATAACCACAACACAGATGCAAAAATAAAAGTGGAAGACTAAAGACTAAAGCTGTATTAATTGTACTTAAAGAGGTAAAAAGTTACTACTTTCTAATTTCCCACCGTCGTCGGGAATCATTCCAGCTATGGACAGCCAGGAGAACTGTGTCGCAGAAGCCAATAATTGGAAAACCACAGCCTGTTCTCCAAATGATCCCCAATACACCAAGGTAATTTGCTGTGTCTGGACAACAGCCACTCCGCCTTTGAAATGGGCCCCTGTTATAATATCTAAAATAGTGCTCAATGTAACAGTGTGAAGACTAACCTCCTTGGCAAGTAATTGTGCATAATGAGCAAAAGCGGAGTGAGAATTTCAAAAGACTGTATATCTTACAGAGGATGTGGTAAGGTCACAATGACATAAGAAATTTCATTTAACATAATTTACCAATTACTTATGCAATAGTATTCACCTTTTTAAAAGCAATAAATCTTTTCTTTAATTTTAAGTAAACTGCTGCAATAGAAAAATAAAAATACTACTGGACTGTGCAAGCTGTATTGCTGCACAGGGTGCTGCTCAATTAAAAATCTTAAGGCCAAGTCTGTCTAACCTACACTGCAAGTTAGGGTGAACAAACATATTTCAAATCCATCTGTTAAATGTACCTATTACATTCTAGTATCATTAAAACTTCATTTGACTACATTTTTCTTATTCTACAAGCGTAATTTAATTTTTTTAGTACATAATAACACCATCATAAGCGGTGCTGAAATTTAATTAAGCATATTCAGTCAGCATTTATTAAATATTGTACATTACAACAATTTTGGCTGTCCTGGTATCTACTTAAGTATTTCCATTTTATGCTGATTTATACTTTAACTCTACTACTTCTAAGGTAAAATAGGCTATTGTAAGCTATTTTTTACTCCATTACATTTACCAGACTACAGGAAATGTTAAGGCTTTCTCATTTCTGGTGGATGGGGCTCATCTAAAGTTATGTATTATTGTTATTATTTATCATTTTAACGATGTATTTAATTGTATATGATTGATTAATCTCTAATTGCAACTCATAACTCGTACATTATTGGAATCACAATTGTAAAATTGTTATTGCGCATTTGTGCACATTACCAACGCAAAATGACGCTCCAGAACATCACCTTTGACCTCTCAGCTTCCGGAGAAGGCTGAACCAATCATTTCGCTCGTTGTTGAGAGGTGTTCAAGTTTCTCGGAGGTCTTTGACTACTCGTCAACATGGTGAGTACAACCATTCAAAAGAATAGGTTATTTGCTGTGAATTAAAAGCCAGTAACTGTCTAAAGTGTATTTGAATATATTTCGTATTTAGTTAGCAACCGGCTCTTTGTCTTCGTGACGTTTGGATTTTTTTTATACATCCTAAAACATCACAAGTTAGCATGTCGTGTTAGCACTAAGCTAATGAAGCGGCAGACACATACCGTCTTGGTTCCGACTATGTCCTGTAACTGATGCGTAGTATAACATAAAAAGAGAGAGTTCTAACAGGCAGTTACCCTGTTATATATCTCTAGTAAATACATTAACATAGTCTACAAACAAAAAGGGAAGCCTGGCAAAAAGCGTATTTATTTTGTCGAACAGTGAGCAAGCAAGTTAACTCTCAGGTTAGCTGTTTAAACCATTCTACTTTACTAGGACATAGACAGAGTCTGTGTTCATTCATCACGAACAGCATTTTACAGAGCGCTGGCCTTATACGTATTAGCATTATTCTGATACAAATGTGACATATTTGATAGGATATATGTGTTGTAACCATTTAAATAGGCGTTAAAGAAATTTGAAAAAGACAAACATAATCCACCTGCTGTTAGAGTCTGTCGAACACTGCTAACATAACTAGCATAAGGTTAGCAGTTCGGTAGTTTTTTGGTTAAAGTCAA
>JAPZDW010000005.1:12512273-12523660 GCA_029814725.1 Acanthurus nigricauda
AACAATAATAACAAGTTCATAAAGGAAACCTTTTCCTTTTTTTCTTATCCAGATATTTAGCAGCTAAGGATAAGGAAAACTGAATTTTGGCTTCAATTCATGCGTTACTGGTCATCTTTTAGTAGCTACTTTTACAGGTTGGAGTAGCTAAGGAATCTATCTATCTTTGTTATACGTTTGTGTAAAGTATTTAATAGACATAATGAATGGGAAATTTAACGGTACACCATAATATAACTGGATTTTGCCCAGTCATAATATGGTTATAACTGTCAGTAACACTGCAACGTTATGGTTATTCCTTGTTGAGGGCTGTTAACCTGGAAGCATGCTAACGTTAGCTTTAGTGCTACAGATAGTAAAGTGAAATGAATGACTGAAATGTATTTTAAATATTGCAGAAAGAAGTAGAACAAGGAGGCTCGGTCTTCTCTGACTAAAATGTAAAAACGCAATGTGCTTTCACCTGCTTTGTTCATCAGAGCTGTCAGTGGGCTCCGATGTTTCCACATGTTCCCTGTCTGCGGTCGGATGAGGACGCCGTCGTGGTCCCGCGGGAAGGTAAAGTGACAGTGAATACAGGTACAAAGTTGCTGCAAAAATAACGGAGATTAGTCCGACAAGTGAGCGCATATTGCTCACTTTGTTGGCCGGAGCTCGGCTTCTCCACCTTATTGTCTGTGAATGCAACGGAGACGGACAACGGCTAACTACTGTATTCTTCTTCTTCTGTTTCTTCTTTCAAGTTTATTAGCAGCCAACGTACATGTCGCATTACTGCCACCCTCTGGAAGACTCTCTACTGCATTAGTTGTATGTGGCCTTCAACTAATGAATTTAACTTCGCGCAAATGAAATTGCTCTCAATTTTAAGTTGCTCAGACACAGAAGAATTTACAGAGAGATACAGCTAGAAAACATCAAGCTAAAAACAACCACAATAAAGCTGAACAGGCATAGGCAAGATAAATATAGCTCTAATATGTAGATAGATATATGTGTTATGTGCGTATTAATATAATGGGAGAAATAAAGGACAACAGCACACAGTGTCTATAAACGCCAAAATTACAATTAGTACAAGCACAGGTGTTCATGCTGCCATGGCGAACAGCTGCAGTGACATCATATCTCCATATGAGGACATATCTGAAGTTGTCTGTACATTTGAAATTACTGTATTACATCACTATTACTTAATCAAAACATGCTACAGAAGATCACCAGTTTAACGGCTTTTCGGTAAAACGAGGAAACTGACTCTACTTTTCTCCAAACCATATGGGGGCGCTAATCTTTGAAGAAGTTTCCATCAACAGATAGTAAAGCACAGAAACCAAAACAAAGCGAAGAAGATATTTTGGGAGTAGTGTACATCAATGAGAAGTGTGTTAAAGGTAGTCCTTTCAGCTGGGGTGAAGGCACAAAGTTCAGTCTGCACACCAAGAAGAAGTGTGGCAGCTTGCATTTCTCGATCGACAGGCTCAATGGCTCAGTTAACTTATGTTGCGAAGTTTGTTGGCCTGATTACGCTCCAAAACCCGCCTGTCAACGCACTCAGGTGAGCTGGTGTTATGACGTGTGTGTTTTACAGAGTCTAAGGGGAAGACAACTATCTGCAAATTCATACGCTGTGGCCTTTTAAAGAAGTGTTGGCTATGGTATTGAAAGTGGGCCCTATACTATGTAATTGTTACCTTAATAATTTGATACTAAGTACATTTAGCTGAAAATATTGTTGTAGCTTTACTGAAGTAAAAACAAAAATGCAAGACTTTTACTTGCAAGAGAATCTGCTTGTGCGCACAGATTCTGCTCCATCACTTAAGCCAGCATTGCCCAATTTTACAGAAACATATTCCATCTAAAAGTTATATTCTATTATTAATCTCTGCTGAATTTAAATTCTACCTTGAACTTTTTTATGACCCAGAAAAAAAAGATTGTGAGTCATAAAGGTTAAAGGCACTGAGAGTAAACAGGGCAATTATTCATTTTGATTTCAAGATGGTCACAAAGTCTGAACGAAGCAACACAATAAAATATATTTTTTAAGCTTTTTTTATATTGTGAAGCATATATGTTTCTCAATATTGTTGTTAAATGGGAAAACCAGCTGAGCTGCAGCAGCAAGGTGTGTGCTCGAGCCTAGCTAATAACAATTTTAAGGGTAAACTTAAGTGTAATCATAAATCCAGTATAATACAAAAACATGTGTCAATGTTTGATACAGTGCAGTGGTGAGGCAGGGCATCGTTGACGCAGTGGAGAAAGCACTCAAGGACCCAAAGGTGAAGTGTGTGGTCATCTGTGGCCAGAATGGAACATTTTGTGGAGGTCAGGGCATATTTGTTTGTTTTTTTCTATTTCCCCTACTTACTGCAATAATGGCACAGTTGCATATTTATACAAACTTCCTGGTGTTTGTTGATCCCCCTTCAAATATGACACCCAGAAGCAAATATTTATTTGGTCCTGAATGCACCTCATATCACAGCATGTCAATTCTGTTTGATCCCTCAATAATAATATTATCACCCTAATTTTTTATTACAGGGGCTGATATAAGGGAATTTGGGAAAAAAATGTCTGGGCCTCCACTGACAACAATGATTCATGCCGTTGAGGCTGCAAACAAGCCGATGGTGACAGCCATGGAGGGAAGCGCTCTGGGTGGAGGTCTTGTGTTGGCCCTTGGCTCTCATTATCGAATCGCACACTCTAAAGTTAGTTCATGCTTGAGATGCTGTCCCTTTCTGTCAGCGTCTGTGTCAGTCTGCATCAGTGTAATTGACAGTGTTGTCTTATATGTTACAGAGTAATTATATAGAAGACCAGTTCATTTGTGTACGGTTAAATAAGAAAAACACAACATTGTTTGACCTCTACAGTTATTAGATTTTTCACCTTTCCCTTTAATCATCCATGTAATGTATTAACAGGTGAGAGAAAGCTTTTTTTGTGCAGCCCCACATTGTTCAGACCCTTTTGTTTATCAAACTTTATGCCTTTATGTCCTCTCAGGCCAGACTGGGGCTTCCAGAGGTGACTCTGGGTTTGCTGCCATCTGCAGGGGGAAGTCAGCGTCTGCCAAGGCTCATCGGGGTCCCAGCTGCCTTAAACCTCATAACCACAGGTAGCACAGACAGATTAACCTTGTCTGACAATTATAGAGTTCACAATAGACGTTTGGACAGTTTCTAAAGTATCGAACTCGATATAAGAAAGTATCAGAAAAAATTAGAGAATCACTGTACATGTTGGTAAGTTTTTCTTACAGAGTTCTGTTTGTGTACCTTCGTTTTGTTGCATCGTAGCACAAAGTGCAGATGTCCCTGCACAAGCAAATATTTTTTTAGGATTGCCTTGGCAGAGCTGTTGATTGAACATTTTGAACATTAGAACTTTCCACAAGATAGTGGCAGATGTTACCTAAGGTTTCGTAGTTTTATCTTCAACCAGCAGAGGTCAGCATGTGTTCAGTTTAATCGTGCTCACTGCTGGAGAAACCTTTTTTATGATTTTCTACTCTGGTTAGATTACCTAAAGTGTTTTATTATTAAGTGTTCCATCAAGTTAAGCTGGGCAAATTGCAGTTATCATAAGTATTTTTTAAGGCTATTTTTGATAAATTTTGCCTTTATGAGATGTTTCGTCAGGCAAGATGATATATAGCTGTTATTCTCCATGCCACTGAACCACAGGAAGTCTCCTTAACCAATAATTGTGAAATATCACATCATCTATACAGATCTTTAGATCTTTGATGCCCTTCATGTTTCCCACAGGCCGCCATGTGACCGCTGCTGAGGCCCTGCAGCTTGGATTGGTGGATAAGGTTACTGATCACAACACCGTGGACACGGCTGTGAAGTTTGCCCTGAGTGTTGTAGGTGAGGCAGATAACACAAGGTGCCCACTGGTATAAAATCAACTTGCCCTTCTTTGGTTTAAATATTCAGTCGGTGGAAGGAAGAAAAATTCCTCCCTTAGCAGTTATTTTAGGCAAGTCGGACATCAAGAAATGTCGACATGCAGGTTGTGGAAGTCAAAGGAAGCAGAAGACACGGCAGGCAGAACCTCCACCACTGAAGCCATAAATGTTTCATGGCTCTGTCAGATGTGCTCTGATGTCTTCACTGCTTTTGCTGTATTATTCAGAAGGGCGAAAAGGGACAAACTTTCGTAGAATATTAATAACGGGCCCTCACCAGTCATTTAGGAGGATGAGGATTTCCCTGCACGTGACGATCGGACTCATTTACACACTGAATGGATTGCAAAAGTGTGCCATGTCCCTGCAGTGTACGAGGACTGATTTCTCAGCCTGTGCAAAGGCTGATACACTGGGAAAACATTGACAGTAACTAATAGGCTCAGCTACAAGTTAAAACAACATTAAGACTGATTTACCGTGCATTTTCCAGACATGCTTAACTTTTTTTCCACGGCTTCTCTTTTTAGAGGATTCCTCAAAACAATTCACCAACAGCTATATTTACATACACTTAATTTTAAAGGAAAATGACAAAAAATTTTTTGGAACATATTTGTAAACTTGCTCTCTTGTTGTGAGTTAGATGAGCACTACTTGCTAAAATTTACACTGCAGTTGCAGTTGATTAGCTTAGCTTAGGTTAGCACAAAGACTGAAAGACAATGCTTGTTTGTTTAACCCTTAAATGAAACATAGTTAAAAATCATCAGGTTGTGGTTTTGTTTGGATATCACATGCTGGACTATATAAAACACTGAAGCAACGTCAAGCTTTTCATCTTACGCTCAGCAACAAAATTAAAAAGCACATTTCCAAATATTGCAAAATTATTCCTTTGAGCTGTTAAAAATGTGTAACCCCTGTGGCATTGTTACTACATGTACCACCCACTCTGCTGTGTGGTACCTAGTGTTAACATTGTCAGAGTGCATGCAGGGGAAGGCACCTTGTCTGAGTCTTGCTTGTAAAAGAGCCTTTGATTCTCATGCATGAAATGTACTTGACTGGGTGTTTTTATGACTCTAGTAAAGGTAACAAATTACTTGTTACAAAGATGTCATCTTCAAATGCCTGTTGAAAGCTCACTCAGCAGTGACAGTCATTTTCCAAAACATTTAAAGTGAGTAGGAAACCTGTTGGATGTCGTAATGTGGCAAACAATCTCACTACATTGGTGCAGAATGTCAAGAGAGCGTCTCCAGGATTGCTTGTGTCACATTTTACAATCAAAAGATTATCACAGTCTTGTGCTTCTTACTAATGCCTTTTTCCACTCAACGTTGCCAAGATGAGTTTGAGTGGGTGAGAAAGTGAGTGTTGTTATTAAAGCTGAGGCTTAGAGTGAGTCAGATAGAGAAGCCAACAGCATACAAGATGGGAGATTTGAGGAGATAGAACTGAAATCTGTAGAGATTTTTGACAGATAGTCCAGTCTTGAGTTGATTTGCAGGGGTGTTAAACGGAGACATTGTACATGCATCTAAATTTACAAACCGAGTGAGAATGTCTGTGACATTGAGAGGCTGACTGATGAGTCAACCAGCACAGAATAGACTTACTGTCACATCCACAGACGCAAACATAAAAAACACTACAAGGCCTTAAAATTGGCACATGGGTGGATATTTAGGCAAAAAAAAACAGTTTTTGTACCGAAACTGATGCACTTGTGGGCTCATGCACACACACACACACACACACACACACACACTTACACACACACTGCACATGTGCACAGATTCAAGACTCTGCTGGTGACCAGATTAACTTTTTTTTTTTACCCCAGTAGTTACAACATCTGCCCGCTACATCTGTCAGGACGGCCAGGCTTTCCACACGCTGCACAACAAATCCACCGACACGGCTCAACCATTTACAGATTAAGCGCTGCAATAATGCCCTCCTAAAGTACATTGGAATCACATTGCACCGCCACACAGCATCTCATCCGTGTGGACAGAATGTACATTTAACGGACCTGAAATCACCTTCACCATTAATTCTTTTCCTCTGATATATTATGCTGATAATTATATCAGACAAAATTGTCACTTCTTGGACTAAGTGGAGATAACTGATCAGACGCAGCTTCTGTCCCTTTAAGCTTTACCATGGTGACCCAGTTTCTGGCCCAGACCCACGACTGACTGTAATTTAGTGGAGCTGTGAAGGATTCTGACTACTGTCTCGTGTAATCATGTCAGAGGAGACAGGAATGAGAATTAAGATGCTTTCGAAAAGCAAAGTAGCCTCTTCTTCTTTGCTCTCATTGTTTCCAGCTTAAACTGGTCGCAGACAGGAACTCCTGTTTGTAATAAAAGTTTTAAGGCTCTTATATTAAATCTTCTCATGTAGTTTCACCTGGAAAATTGCTTCGGTTTTGTGCTCACAGGCTTGAGAATTACAAAAAAAAATTCAATTCCCCCTCCCCACCTCCTTTGCTCTCAGAGTTGGAAATTGACTAACTCTTCTGCCCAGAACCAAATTGTTGCTTTTCATTTCGTTTTGGATGGGTGTTATTCGAGGTGAACTGTTACAGTGCTCTGGCAGAGTCCCTCCAGTGATCTCAGAAATGGTCTGTCAACTCAGTCTGCTCTTAGAGGCTGCTGGGGAATCTAGTGATCAAGTGGACAGTTACAGCCAGACCGATTGCTGGCTGACAAGCAGCAGAAAGTGGAATAAGGTTGTACTAATGGAAACTGGGAGGCACTTTTCAGTTTAAAAAATAAATTTATGCAGACATAAATGTGTTAAAAATTCATCCTAGAGCAATTTTTTAAAATGTATCCATAACTTTTACTTGAAGCAAAAGTCAGAGAAGTGTGAGTGAAATGATCCCTCCTCTGAGATCATTTTTCTTCCGTGTTTCTGCTTCAGGTCAGTCACTGGACGCCCGCCGTATAAGCACTTTTGCGTGTCCTTGCCCATCCGATGTGGATGCTCTGTTTGAGGAGGAGATGCATAAGGTGCGTCAGAGATCCCGTGGAGCTATAGCACCAGTTACATGTGTGCAGGTGGTGCGGGCAGCTGCAACACTACCATACGCTCAGGGCATGGAGCGGGAGAGAGAGCTGATGGCCACCCTCTTCAACTCAGGCCAGGCCCGCGCCCTGCAGTATTCCTTCTTTGCTCAGAGGGCCGTTGGACGGTGGAGCACGCCCAGTGGAGCCCGTTGGGACACAAGCACGCCCAAGCCAGTACACAAAGCAGCTGTCATCGGTAAGAGTTTTGGCATTCAAGTTTCTGTTTGTCTGACTTTTCAATAAGCACAAGCATGTTAATAAACAAAGAAATCATGTTGCCTGTGTAAACTAAGCCCTTGTTAACAGTTCAGCTGAGTGTAAATAATAATAATAACTTTATTAATTGATGAACTCTCTCTCCCTGCAGGGAGGATTGGATGTATGACAATCTGGATATGTGAAGCTCAGCAGCTTGTGCATTAAACTTGCAGGCTTTGGATAGACTTTGTGCTGCCAGGCTCAAACCATTTGCAGTCTAGCACTGTGTAAAATGTACAGAAAATACATTTTCTGTGATTTATAGTTGTATATACTGTAGTTTTTTGTGGTAAATGTCTGTGATATTAGTGTGATAGGTGACTCTTGAGTTTTTCCACAGTAAGCATTTGATTTTGTCCTCAAAAGGTCTCGGCACCATGGGACGAGGCATAGCAGTGGCCCTGGTTCAGACAGGTGTGTCTGTGGTTGCAGTCGAGGCCCAGGAGAAGCAGCTGATGGAGGCAAAACAGGCAATATCGGGCATGCTGGAGCGAGGGGCCAAGAGAGGTGGGGTGGCCCCCAGGCTTGACAAGATCAGTTACAGCGGGAACATCCAGGCTGTAGCTGATGTGGACCTGGTCATCGAGGCTGTGTTTGAGGAGATGGCCCTGAAGGAGAAAGTCTTCCAGCAGCTGTCTGCCATTTGTAAACCAGGCACTGTCCTTTGCACCAACACTTCTACACTAGACGTGGACCACATGGCCTCTCAAACCCGCAATCCTGAGCTGGTGGTCGGGATGCACTTCTTCGCCCCAGCCCATGTCATGAAGCTGCTGGAGGTGGTGTATGGGCCACGTTCCTCTCCTCAAGCCGTGGCCACCGCCATGCAGCTGGGAAAGAAAATGGGTAAAGTCAGCGTGGCCGTTGGCAACTGCCATGGCTTTGTGGGGAACCGTATGCTGAAGCCGTACAGCGAACAAGCTTCCTTTCTGTTGGAGGAGGGAGCTACACCTGAGTTGGTTGATCAGACCATGGAGGAGTTTGGTTTTGCTATGGGAGCGTTCAGAGTGTCCGACCTCTCTGGGCTCGACGTGGCCTGGAGAGTCAGGATGGCAGAAGGGCTGGTGGAGTCTGGGTCAACATCAGGGTCGTCTGCAAGAATCCGGCAGGGCCGCAGGTACAGCCCCCTGGGAGACCTGCTCTGTGAGCAGGGACGGTTTGGCCAAAAAACAGGCCGGGGATGGTACCAGTACGACAAACCCGGCAGTCAGGTTGCCAAGTCTGACCCTTGGCTGCACAGCTTTCTGGAGGGGTACCGAGCCAAGCACGGCTTGGTGGCACGGCGCATAGACCCCCAGGAGGTGCTGGAGCGCTGCCTCTACGCCCTGATAAATGAGGGCTTCCAAATCCTGGAGGATGGAATCGCTGCAGGACCCGAAGACATCGATGTCATTTATGTGTTTGGTTACGGCTGGCCCAGGCACCGTGGAGGTCCCATGTTCTACGCCAGCATGGTTGGGCTGGAGAAGATCATGGAGAGGCTGGAGCATTACCACCGGGTCCACCCTGATGTGCCTTACATGCAGCCCTGCAGCCTCCTCAGGAGGCTGGTGGCCAGTGGCAGCCCACCTATCCACAAGTGGAAAGAAGTCATCAAGAAACTCCACAGCCAGCTTTAATTCTCAAGAATCTCAGCTTTGATCTAATTTAATTTATTTTGATAATAAGGATATGATCCAGTCAATGAACAACACTTACTGTGCATTGAGCTTTATGGTAACAATTATGTTCTTCTAAAATAAGCTATGATTAAGAAGGATTTTCTAGAAGCCTGTGAGTTTTATGATTAATAATCAGAATTGCTTTATCTGAGTGAATAAGCTTGTTCAGATTTATCCAATAACCAGGTATTTCAGTTAATTAAAATTCAAAAATATCTGCTGAAATACAGTGATGAATGAGATGATGCATGAATGTACTGTTAAACTTTGTGATAACAGAATTTTATTAAAAAACAACCAGAAAAACTTCTGCTTTCAAATCTTGAGTTTTCAAAAGCTCAAAAGTGCAACATTTGAAAGAAATTACTGGCCTTACGCTTGTATGGTTATTAATGAAATATGAGTAAAACATTTAGACACACTATTTACTGTAACTACCATATGTACACACATGAAGTGATGCCTCAATAAAATCATATTAAGTACAAATATAATTCTGTGAGGTTTTTTATTTTCCTGTTTATCAAAATGTTTTGCTGTTGTTTGTTGTGTTATTTTAACCCTCAGTAAGCCCTTCATTCAGATAACTTCTAATTGCATTTGAATGTTTTTTCCTCTTCCAAAGGAGAAGGGAAACTTCTCATGTGGTGTTTGTCTCTGGTTTCTGCTGACCTGCAGGCGCTGCTGAAGGAGCACGCAAACGACAATCCCAAACTGTCCTACACAGGAAAACCCATCGTCAAGTGGCCGAAGAGAGTAAGCAGAGTTCACTTTGAGACAAACAGCACATCAATAAATGATTAGAGATCAATCAAAGGCAACTGGTTTGGCTCTAACTCGACCTAAGAAATCCATCACTGGCATAACTGTAAATCCTTTTAGACTGATGGTAATAAATTGTCTGTAGTAAATTTTTATTATTGTGAGTTTTGAATTCTGATCACATTCTGATCAAAAGGACAAAAAAATAAAAAACATTATGTTTCTTGTGTTTATTTTCTGTTTCTATATAAGGTAAAAAGGTGCTAATTGGAAATGGTTTGTATTGTTTTATTAGCAAATATTTGAAAAAAATAGTTTAATCCAGTAATGGTGTATAAACACTGTTTTATTCTGCCTGCAGTAAAGTTCAGAAACTCGTATAAAAAGAAATGCATCAGCAACAAGTTGTCTTACTTGTGTTAAATCTACTTTTTCTGTTTTTTATGTCAGCCATTGTGTTTTTTTTTCTTTGTTATTCACTCTCGTGCTCCTCTCCGTCAGCCCTCGTGGTACCAGCCTCCTCCTCTTCCACCACCTCCACCTCGTCCCAAACTGGCCACCACCCCCATCATCCCGCGACCGCAGAAACCAGCGTCCTCCATGTCCGTGCTGCGGCGGCGCAGAGTCAGGTAACAAAGAGTGTGTGTGTGTGTTTATAAGTTTCAGTTATCCTCCATGTCAGGCCTTTATAACTTGTGTGATTTTATTGTCTTCAGTCACATATGTGATCTTCTTCTTCTTCTTCTTCTTCTCTGCAGGTGTAAACGCTGTGAAGCCTGCATGAGACCAGAATGTGGAGACTGCAACTTCTGCAGAGACATGAAGAAGTTTGGAGGACCGGGGAAGCTGAAGCAGACCTGTGTGTTACGTCAGTGTCTCTCTGTGAGTGACTCTTCCTCACGTCGTCATCTGTTCATGTTGGATGTGTCTGTTTTTTCTTTTTTTCTTTTTTAAACTCCTCCTCTGTCTCCTCCAGCCGGGTCTTCCTCTGTCTGCAGTGTGTGAGATCTGCAAGGAGCCCAACCAGGAGGAGACTGGAGACGCCTCCCTCACTCTGATGGAGTGTTCGAACTGTGCACAGATCGTCCATCCCGCCTGCCTCACGGTAACACACACACACACACACACACACACACACACAGATCAGATGGAATGTTTCACTTATCAGCCCACAGACAGTTTGGAAGGTGCAGGTCATTTTAAAAATGAAAGTTGGAAGGTGATTGGTCAAACAAAACATGTTTTCCCTGAAGAAAAGCCTTCTGTGTCGTTCTTTGTTCTTCTTTTAATGAGAAAATGTCGTCCAGCTCTGATGAAACTGCTGCCACTGCAGCATCCACGCCATGTTTACAAGCTTGTGGCTGCTTCTCACTCTCATCCAAACTAAGCCACGCCCACAGCTAAAAGGCCAATCAGTGTCCTTTTAGGTCATATTCTGACCAAACAAAAACAAATATGGTTGGAGCTTTTCAAGATGAACCTGTGAGATTTCATAATTAAGATCCCAGCAGTCCAGCTGCCTGGCAAGGTAGAGTTATTTAAATTATCAGATAATTTGGTGGGACCAATCAATGAGGACTCACACACACAAACACACACACAAACACACACACACACACATACACACACATATACACTCGCACATAGAAAAAACAGAGCAGAAAAATTAACATTAGGTTTAGTATG
>JAPZDW010000005.1:12777508-12787839 GCA_029814725.1 Acanthurus nigricauda
TCATGGTCAGGACAGGTCTACATTTAGCCTTCAGGACATTGATGATGACCAAATGACCAAATGTGGAGAGAGGTGAGAAAAAGGAGAAGGATGAGTTCCAGCACAAGTTCTTTGTCTAAAAAGAGTAACAAGACTAACATTGAAGCATTACTACAACCAAATCCTGAAATTTGAGCTAGTTCTCATTTTTTATGTTTTAAGCCTTTGCATATTTCAAAATAAGAAGTTGCCTCTTATTTGCTGAAAATTTTTGAAACGAATGGCATATTAACCAGCTGTTGAAAATATACGGAAAAATGAAAAAACAAACAAACAAGCCAAAAAAAATGAGGGGTAACAAGTCTATTTCTGTTTAAAGAATATATGCCTCACAAGTCTACTCCAGTCTTGCAGTTTGGACTGGCTTTCTTAGGTCAGTCCTTTGAAATCAAATCTATAAGGAGAATTGTATTTACTTGTGTGCGTCCAGAGGGTCAGCTAAAAGAGACGGAAAAAGGAAGGAAGGATGGGGGAGTGGAAGAGTGAATTAAAATCTTCCCTTACACAAAAACAGCTGGAGTGTGTCAAAGTTTTCGAGAAATCAACATCTGCAAATTCATTTTCATATTGCTTGTTTTAAACCTGTTTGTACCAGATTTATGTGCCACATAGACAAACACAGGGAATACCAGCAACAATCACAGGAAACTATTTCCAGTCTATCTTTGCAGGGATGACTTCCTCCTGATTATAGTTATTCTGACGCAGTAATTACAATGTTGAAACAAATGCTAAAAATTAGGGCTATGCATTGACAGTTACTGGATCCTTCTGGATCCTTTCATGCTGTATTCACTCAGGTGACACAGTCACAGTGTCTGCAGTAAAATATGTGTGTGTGTGTGTGTGTGTGTGTGTGTAGACAGCAGAAAATGTAGCATTTTTGAAATGAGTTTGCAATCACTTTTTAAGTTGTAGATGCATATAGATCTAGCCTTGTAAAGTAATTAAATACAGTCTTTCTGCATTGTTACAGCAAAACTAGAGCTGAAATGCTTTAGGTCCATAGTCAGACTGCATTTTATGCTTTATTAAAAGCATTTGTTGCAGTGTATTTAGCACTATTAAAAGGTGATGTTAAGAGATTATGTTCCTTTGATTCTTCTTGATTAGATCTGTGATTTTCATTCTTTCCTCAAGAGATTTTTAAAATGTCACACCAATAAAACTATTAAGAATAATTCCAGCATCTGCTTGTATTTCACGCATTAAGCACCTCTTGTTTGGATGCATCTTTACCATTTTGTCATCCTGAAGGGTTGCGAAGATGAACCGTCTACAGGGCAGGCCATGGCAGGGTCGTTCCCAAGGCCTTGACCTCTGACCCACTGTCACTGAGGCTGAATTCAGGATGAGCGCTGTATCCCCATCCCCTGTAGGTCACATAAGATAAATGGTGGACTAATGCAGAGCTTCAGCAGAGCTGCAATTAATCTGCACTTTATCTTTGGGGCAAAAGAAATTGACTTCTGGCAAGAGACCATGTTCTACTGCCTCTGTCTGTGTAGACGATCATCTGAGACCCCTGACTCTCTTCTACTCTGTTTTTTTTTTTTTTTGCCATCAGCAGGCTATGCACACGCACTGTATGTGCACATAAATATGCACGTGGATACTCCCTCCCCCCTTCCCTCGTGTTCCAGCCTGTTTGTTGAATTAGGCTGCGGGTTTGGCCCCTAGCTTATGTGTATGTGTGAGGGTAAGTGCAAAAGCAGACCCTGTGCTGGCCGCCCAGTCTGTCTCTCCCTGGAACTGACCATTTATTCTTGTTCTCAATCTTTTTTTCTGTATGTGCTGGAGGAGCTGGAGCACTGAATGCCTCGTTCAGTGAAAAATGCTATTACAAGATTTAGCCAGGAAGAGAGTTTGTTTTTGTCTTGGAATCAGCTCAACTTGTTTTTGAAGTATCAGTTAACAATTCAACCCCACCCATCGCAATCTAACACTGGTTCCATAAATAAGGGATATTTTGTCTGGTGTGTTAAACTGGTGTTTATTAATTGTGTTTTTGGGAGATGTTTATTTTAAAACAACATGTTAGAGAAGTTTATGCATTCCTGTGGTAAGATCTAGAAACTCTGGCTGGATCCTCAAGAATGGCCAATAATTCCTGAGGTTTGAATTTACGCTATGCAGCTCACCACTTGAATGCTGTTTACTGTGGTAGAATAGTGTCAGGGTGCCATCCATACTAAAATGTTTGCTTACGGACTTTAAAATAGCCTCTTTTTCGGGCACTCATTAAGTTACTTTAGCACAATAGGCTTCAACCATCTCTCGTTTCAGGCAGGCATTATTCAGGCATTATTTGCAAATCTTTGACTTAGATCTGTTTGTATGCAACTTCACGTAAAGAATTCTAAAGGGACAAGATTGAAACTATTTAATTTCCTTTGTGGGGCAGAGGCTTCACTACATTAGCTAATAGAGGTCGATTAGCCTGCAGTGGAGTTGGCAGATGGTATCAGCTGGCTAGTGTTACCGAGCAGGAGCCCTGTGAACAATATCACCACAGCTGATTCTCTCTGCCTTATCCTCCACATCCATTGGAGCAATCCAGCCGCCGCCTGGTCCGAGGGCTGCCTGACTTTGAACTGTGGGTGTATGTGGAATGTGGGGCTGGAAAAAGGCCTGGGATTGCTTTGAGAAATTTTCGAACAAGCGTATTATTCGTTTGTTTCCCCATGTATGGAGAGGTACTGAGAGCTGATAGAATACCTTGGGAGGCTAGTGAAAAGGACCTCAGGCTGTTGTCTGTTTGACAGACGAAAGAAAGCAAACATATGTGGTCGCTGCTATTCTGTTTGTTTTTTTGTTTGCATGATAGAGCACACATCATACGTCTATGGGGTTTTTCACCTACAAAATGTAAATGAGTTATCTCTCTGAAGGTACATGCTTTGTAGCATTTTTGTCAGGAGGAAGATTTACATACAGTTTAGCTTCAGGCCATGTTGTGTTTCTCTCAGGCACATTACCACATGTTATTGCAGCACAATTGTTCTGGAGCCGTCTGCTGCTGATCCCTGTCTTTCTTCTCTCCCTCACAGTTTAAAGAGGACGAGTCTAACCTCAGCTCACCTCAGGCTGAAATCTACAGTATGTTATCTGGGTTCATTTCTTCCTGTCTGCATGTCAGATTCCTCCCTGAGAGGCTCACTCGGGGGCTTGACCACTGACAATAATGCTTGAGGTTTCAGTGGGGAGGTTATTGATTGAGGAGCTGGAGGATGGAGAAACAAAGCCAGAGACTGAATGAGGGAGATGTGAAAAAAACAGTAATGACAAGCGGTGAGAGAGAGCATGAAGCATAAATTCTTGAAAGTTGAAGGTAATAAGAGTAGCTCAATGACAGAGAGATAAAATACAGACAGAACAAAGGATGAGAGTGTGAAGGTTGGAATGAGAGTAGGAGAATGTCACTTCATCGTAGTAAGAAAAACATACTGCAAAGGGTAAGGCAGAAAGGTTTACAAGAAGAACACAACATTTTAAAAAGGTAGCTATGTTATGGAGGTCTTTTAGATCATTTGCTTGTTAACAAAAAGGACTGTTTTGTGGCTAAATTGAATTTTTATACCATTGTTTCAACATTTTATTTAGTTTGCAGAATTACCCAAAAAACAGATATTCCCACCTGGTTATTTTGTCATTGAACAGATTCCCCAAATTTTAGATATCCTGATATATATATAAGACTATAGTGACTGAAATGAAGAGAACCATCCTTTTGCTGACTCCTGTGCCGTGGCCTTTTGCCATGTTCTGCTGGTTCAGCCTTCATGTGTCATCAATTTGAACTTATTGGAATATTCCCTCAGATATTGTCCAGTAGTTACAATCTTTATGCAAACCAGAAGGTACTGATTATGCCTGCATGCTTCAACAAAACTTTTCCAAAGACTTTGCTCTCTTATTAACAGAAAATGGATTATCATTATCAGCTTTCTTTAAAAGCTGAGCAAAAGTTTCAACTGTAAGGCTGTAATGAATCTGGTTTTCTAGTAGAGGACCATTATTCATATATTTAGACACTGACTGCTGACAGATAGAAGCAGAACAAACAGCAACTTATAATCGTAAGGCTCACTGTGTGTTTTGTATTTTTAGTAAAAGAATTGGAATAGCATTCATTCCCTCTCAGACCCTGGAACTAATTGAGAATATCTGCCATTTTTGATACTTATCTAAAATCGAAAAGATAATTAACAGAAAAAGGTCTGCAGGCAGCAGCAATGTCCTACAAAACTCTGTTGTCTTGGACGGAAACACTAATTAGCTACTTTACTATGTGTCTCAGTCTATAGAGAATATAGATGTATATTTGTTACAGACAAAGTCTACAGGCTATGTCAACCATGCGGTCAGTCCCAGAAAATCAGAAAATCTCCTTGCTGTAAAGTGACCTGGCAGTAATAAGTCTTTCTGCTGCATGGATAACCTCAGCCAGCAGGTGTTTGAGATTGTGTTAGTTTGCACATGTTTAAAAAAATGAGATGATCTAACAGGCTGACATCATTGGAGGATTTAGTTATGAAACTAGGAGTGTGTGCCGAGTATAAAATTAACAATATTAGACGGTGAACGATTAAAATGTATCGATGATCTGCCTTTACAGAGAGTTTGTTTGTATCTTGCTAATGTATACAATCGATCAGTTGCATTTTTGTGGCTCATATATACATTCAAATTTGTTTTCTCTGCCACATTTATGGCAATTACACTATTCATTAGTATGCTTTCCTCCTTCCTTAGAGACACATAAAAGCAACATATTTAATGAGTGAATGGATTGTTTAACTCATCATCCAGACACTACATCAGTCATAAGAGAGGATGCGGCACGATCTGTCTGATTCAGCTCACCAGGGGATTGATCAATCCATGGCTTTGTACTTTTCCATCATCTATATAATCAGAGCAGCACTTCACAATGTCAGGAAGAAAACAAAGTCGCTCAGTCAATCACAATGAGGTGCAGATGTACATGCCAAAAAAAATCCTCACTGCAGGACATCAGACTGAAGTGATTTTGATAATCACTATTTGAAACATGTTTTGCCCAATAGAACTTTGAATTGAAGTCATCAATAGGCACAAGATGATAGTTCAATCAATGGACATAGGCATGATGTATTTACAGAAGATCTGGTACAAATGCAGCACCAGAGAATCATCTTGCATGCTACAGGTAACGTCAAATTAAACTCACTATATATTTAAGTTTCCTATCGCTCAGCACAGGCAGTCCTCAAGCAGTTCCTGACCAATGAATGTAATGAGCACCAAGGTCACAGGGGACCAATAAAGCTCTCCACTTTCACTCTGTTCACTGGTCATTCATGCCATTTGTGTGCTTCCTGTCTCAAGATAAGACCCTCAGAAGAGACTTTATCCCAGAGCCGGGGTGTGTGACTGAGCAGCCAAGCATCTCTCGCTGGGATAGGCATTTTTCTTTTACGAAGCTGTTCTTCTCCCCTTTCTTACGGCAACCATGTTGCTAGTAAACTCTTTATAGTTTATGCATGTGCGTGTTTGACCATCTATATATGCCTACTCTTGCAAATGTGGAAGTGGATGATGTGTGTCCTGTGATGGCAGATTGGAATGTGTGTTGCGTTAGCGTCTGCAAGCAAAGCACAGTAACGGGTCAGCAAGTGCCTCAGTCAGTCACACACTTCCTCCCTCCCTCCGTCTCTTTCTCTCTCTCCAGTAACTGGGCAGCTTGCCTACAGAGGGGAGTGGTGAGGCTAACACCATCCTCCACCTCCAAAGAATCACTGCACTCCTGTCCTCATTGTCCTTCAGTATGTAGCAAGGTCCCTCTGACTAGCTGATGAGTCAGTGTGTGGATCTCTTTTATAATGATGTAGTTGTGTTGTTGCTATCATTACATGTTTAAGCAAAGGTTAAGGTTTTAATGAAAGTTTTCCACTTACTCTCACTGAAGAATCATTTTGTATCCCTAAGGCTTACATCTGTAGAAGCTAAAATCAATATAAGGGTACATCATGTACTGGTTGTCTTTTAAGAGACATCTCAGGCATTAATCAAAGCCCCAGATGTATATGCATTTTAACAGTCATTGGTGAAACTTTTCTTGGGTCCTTTGTAGCCTTACCTGGTTCTTAATACCAATAAAGGTTTGTTTTATGGTATTGCAAGAATTTCACTTCTTTGACAGTTATGTGCTGCAGTAGTAATCGTCTGCTATTGCACAGGACTCAAGGATAAAAAAATAAACTTCTGGTTGTCATTATAGTGTTCAATCAACCAAAAGAAGAGTCCCGAGGCCTAAACATAACATACAGGTTTCATCCTCAGAAGAAATTGCGTCTCCTTGGCATAATTGTGCATATGGGCATGTGCTGTAAATAAAACGCATTATTAAACTCACTGAAATTCACTACCACTTTCCTCTTGAGGTACTACACTGAAATATGCCCAGGCTGCGCCAGGACTGAATCTTTCATAGGACATGTTAGGTTTTTGCTTTTGCGGGTGGTTGGTAGTGCAGTAAAGTCTTTTGGGTTGAGAGGTTTGCTGTGAGGTAACCAGTGTAAACAGTGTTATCAGGCAGACTGCAGGAGGAAGTGTCCGTCATCAGCTGAGCTATCAAACCTTGGCTCTCCATCCCGCTAGTATTTCCGACTTCTGGATGCTGGACTCTGCTCCTTTTGTTAAAGTTGGATATTAAAGAGGTCATGCACTGATGAACATGTTTCTACACACACACACACACAGACACGCGCTAAAATAATGTCATTGCCTCTAGTGCATGACTGAGAAAATAAGATTGTCCTGCAGTCTACTTTTCCACTTTTTTATTTATTTTGGTTTGGTTTAGCTTTTAAAGGGCATTTTGATGATGCTCTCTGTTTTTTTTTTTTATGGTTTTCCCCTTTTTCACTTGCACCCACTTGTTTATTTACCTTTAACTCTCGAGTCAGCTGGCCACGTTGGATCCAGGTGCTCCCTTTCTGTCCACATAAGGTCATACGTGACACGTAACGGGCTACAGGCCTTTTTAGCCTCATTCAGGGGTCATCAGCTTAAAAGAGACTGTGGCCCGAGGATGACCTTTTTATGCCTCTCCTACACAATTATACCTCCAAGCTGGAAGCTACATTAGTCTGAATCCCCACATAACTGCTAAACTACAGGCCATTGCAGCCACAGATGAGCTGTTAAAGCTTTGCACAACGCCACCAAATTAACCAAAGGTCAATGAAGTCACACCTGGCAGGCAGCCTGGCTGCATGACATCAATTTTGTAGTGTGCAGTGCATTAGTGTGCATAAGGCTGACAGAGAGGAAGAGAAGCTGCAGAGGATTAATGTTGAATTCTGCTGTGAGATTATTATTAGAACAATGATTTCATTTTGGTCTGGATATAAAATGCTGTTTTACTCTATTGTTTACCTGAGAGACAGAGAGAAACTTCATGATTGTATTGTAGCCTCTTAACAGTCTTCCCTCATATCTTTCTCATGCTTTTTCATGCATCATACAGCTTAGCCCAAACAAAAGATGGTTTCCATTTTCTCACTTGTAGCTCAAGGACATTGCGATGGAGGCTGGACTTTTGAAAGATGAGACAAAGTGAAAAAAACTTGCTCCAGGACACCATGAACGCAGACCCTCATTTTTTAAAGCTCATCTGAGGAAGATGTCAAGGACAGACATGAAGACAGATGGAAAGAAGAAGAAATTAAAGAAGACAGGCTGAGAGAAAGAAAAGGACGGAGGAAAGTAGGGAGAAAGACCAGAAACAGCCCACTGTTCATCCTATTCCTCTATTGTGTGAAGTTATACGTGGCAGATCTCCAGCCTGCCTTTACTCTGATGTCATCTAACATATCTCTGACCTCAGCTAGCATTTTGCCTAGAAGCGTAGCACCAAATGGTATGGCAACCAGATGACTGATTTGCAAAACTATCCAATGATGTAGTGTTCTTTTTTTAACTTTGTGTTAAGAACCTTTCTCACCATACATGGTCACAGTGAAATATTTGTTGCTTACACTGATAATGAATAAAGGAAGGAACAAAAAGTCTTTCTGAGTGTAGTTCGTATCAGACCCAAATACCACCATATGTGCAAACATTGTTATACTCAAACTCAAGTTAAAAACCTTTCTACTAAGCATTTAGTTAGTTGAAACTTTACCACTAAAAGCAAAAAAGTTGAATGCATACAGTGTAGAACTAAGCTTAGTAGTTACAGGTTTGTGGATGGGTCCATTGAGCCAACAAAGCATTTGATAGAGATCTAATGAAGCAAATGATTTCAGCAGACCTTGTGACAGTCAGACAAACCTCAATGCTAATTTGAGAAAACAATCAACAAGGGACATTTAGTTGCTGGTTTCTGAGCTTTCACATGATCTTAAGACGGCGTTTACCGACCTCTTTCTAAGTACTTTCAGGACTTTTATCCGTGTCACTTAGAGATCTGTTTCAAATTTGATTTGGCTCCTTGGAAATGGCAATAAAAAAAAACTCTCAATCTGCTGATAAAGAGCATGTAAAATGATCAAATGTGCCAGAACAGCAACAAAAGGTACCTTTTGGAAGGATTTTTTTCCCAGTTGCTGTTTCAAGGGCAAGAGCAGCTCAATGGCTGCATGTGCAATTTCTGCTCTACTTAGTTTTAAGTCAATGCAGGTACTTTTGCTGTGATACCAAAATGCCTGTTGGTGAGCACTAACTGCATGGCAGAGTTTGGGTTTTGTAATGTAAACAAGAGTGTTGTCATTTACAGTTACTGTCTTTTGCGCGTGTCTGGTGAGCACAGGCAGTCCAGTCTCTGTCTTTTGTCTTTGTTTCGAGAAAAGGCGTGGGCCGTTTGTATGTGCTGTGTGAGCTGATAGTGGTGAAACGACCACGACTTGTTTCCTTTGGAGGTCTACAAACACGCACATTTATGCACAGACTTTGCTCTCTGCTGCTGTGTCCTAGGCAAGTGTTTGTTTGTCTAGTGTGGGTTTTTCACGTATTCTTCGTCATTCTCTTTTCTTACCTTTCAACATCTGTCACTCAACAGTATGTTTTCCTTCTTTTCATGGTTAATTTTTTTCTTTCTACACTTATTTCTTCTCCTCTGTCTCTTTTCCGTCCACCCTCTTACACCCCCCTCCATTCTTCCTGCTTCCGGTCCTCCCTGCTTTCTTTTCAATCCCATTCAAGTCAAACTTCCTGTTGTATTTGATGAAAGGCACCACAGTCTTTCTTTACCTACAGCAGACTGACTGTATTGCTACATAACCCAGTCATTGGTCCATATAAGGAAATGATCCAAAGAGCTTAGGCTGCCTCAAAGAGATGTTTAGCTAAAGATTTATTATAATACCTCCTCCTCTGTCTCATACCTGGGGTTCATTTGGCCAGCGCATAACTCAACTCTGTGACCTGAGTCAGCAATTGTGCTTACACTGCTGTGAAGTTCTGATAAAGATTTTGGCCTTGGCTAAATATGAAGTATTTGTCTCACAATAGGGATCTCAGAGGGAATTGTATGTCCTCTTTTTTGGACAGTTGAAGTTTGGGAGAGACAGATGAAATAATCAAGTCTGCCATTTAAGCTGCTAGAGTCGAGCACATGTTTACATTAGTAACCCTTCCAGCACAATGGATCTGTGTTATCCATGTCACTCATTAGACCTGGACAGTGTGCTGGAGAGGAGATAATACCAGCTGAATGGCAACAACTCAGGTTTTAATAGGGATCTGCGAGGTAAGCTGCTCACTATTTAGGTTATGTCTGCATATCATGAGAATCTAGGTGGATTAGGAATTAGGATTAAGCTATTGTATGTTAAACTTGTCTTTATATGACTTTATGCGTGTGTTTATCCACTCTTGTCTGCATTATGGAATTCATTTGAGCACATGTAATGTGACAGCAGAACAATGAAACTGGCGTGTACTTGTGTGTCAGCACTTGACTGCACATATGCATCTGCATGTGTCTGTGTGGATCCATTGCATAGCACGTATAAGCAAAGCATGTTTGCCAGCATTTTTTTTTTTTGCCCACTGGCACGTAAAAAAATAATGGTGGAGCGTCTCTTGCAGGGAGCATTGATTCAGAAGCAGGTTGCTGTGAACTCACTTGCCTGGTTTTAGTTTCTGCTAGGAGCTATCAAGACTCCAAGACAAACTCACAGCTGGGTTCACAGCTTCACAAAAACAAACACAACCCACACTGATATCTGAAGTCAACTGATGGCCGTGAGGTGGGGGTTTGAAAAAGCGACACACAGCCCTCAAGCCCTGTAAAACACTGGCAC